>JAEUYN010002443.1:0-38091 GCA_018257835.1 Euura lappo | reverse complement strand
TAATAAACGAAGCGATTTCATAGTAATTCGACCTATTTTCAGAAAAAATCTACTCAACGTTGATGGAATTATTGAATTTAAAATTAAAAAAAAAAAAAAAAATTTACCCCCAGAAGGATTTGAACCTAGCTCACTTTTAGGGGCCACCCATCCAAGTACTGACCGCGTCCGATATTGCTTAACCTCGGTGATCCCCAGATGTATGGTCTTCAACTCGCCCAAATTCATCTCCTTGCAGAACTTGACATTTTCTGGCAACATGAAGTTAGTGACTGACATGGAACTTCAACTGAATATTTGAAAAGCTTTGTCACGTTAAGCTTCATATTCTGCCAGCTTTTCGTAGAAAATCATACATTATAGTAATTTTGCGTAGAAATTCGTACTATTCAACAAACAATCGCCAAAGTTTAATCAAATCCTTCCGGCAATTAGACTTTTCACTTTTGTTGTAGAAAATTCTAAATTATCGTAATTTTTTGTAGTTTTATACTTGCGATCTACGTAAAAGATTCTCATACATTTCAGTCGTAAATTTCTGTAAATGTTCGTAGATATTCATAGTTTGTGCAATTCTTATCTACCATATTCCGTAAAATCTACGAAAATTTTTTCGGGTTGATCAATGGTCGTAGATTTTCGTAAACTTTCGTAGATATTTGTAGTAAAGATATTCTGTTGCTTGAAAGATGTAAATTTCCATAATTAATCATGAAATTTTGTAGTTTTCTACTTCCGGAACTACGAAAGACTACGAAAAATTACGAGAAATTGCAAACAATTCCGATTTTCTGAACATTTCTACGATTTGACAGTTTTTGTAGTTTGACGTGAAAATTATTTTTACCAGGGATATTCCGTTGTCGGGAAACTGTAGATTTTTGTAATTGTTCATGAAAATCCGTAGTTTTCCACTTCCAAAACTACGAAAAACTACGACAACTCAAGACAAGAACATTCAGCTTCATTCCGTTTGTAGATATTCGTAGATTCCCGTAGATACTCGTAGAACTGATATTCCGTTGTGGGAAACTGTAGATTTTCGTAATTGTTCATGAAAATTCGTAGTTTTCTACTTCCAAAACTACGAACAACTACGACAAATTACGAAAAATTATGAATTATTACGAAAAACCTCGTTTTTCTACGCATTTTTACGCTTCGGTATTTTTCGTAGTTTGGCGTAGAAATTATTTTCACCAGGGTAGCGTTAAAAAGTTCGCGACGATCCTGGTCCGTGGAGTATAACAATGATCTTTGACTTGCGAAACCTCATGTAGTACACAATGTGTGCCATAGCCTGTTATGACTACGTCAGTGTGCGTCAGACGTTGTATCCACGATGGAGGTAGGTACATTGGGTAACGGATTGAAGATCCGCTATCACCTGTATCGCAGAGAAAGTGGGAATTAATCGACGAATCATCGATGGATCAACCAGTCGAAACAAGAATTCTCACAACTAAATGTCATGGCTTCATTATAATTATACACAACATCCACGTTTTATGAACTGTAAATAATTACTTGGGAGTTGGGGTTGTTGCTCATTGGCTGTGAGCAAACAAAACGAAAAAAAAAAAGAAAATTCCAATTCAATATTATAATCGATGATGTAAGATGTGTGGAATTCATAAGACATGTAAAAAAAACGTCTTAATCAATTATACTTTCGCATCTGTGATTCAATCAACCTTGTGTCATAACGATCAATTCTTATTCTCCAAATTTTTACAGAAATGAATGAGAGAATAGACTGACTGTAACCAGCCGATATACTTTTCTAATTTTATTGCAGATTAACCTTCTACAAATGCATTTCGCAATATCGTAGTTGCACAGGCTCTCGATGACCTTTGGGAGTAACGTCTCGATTGTTGTGTGAATCTGTGCTGCGATGTTGGAGGGATGCTGACTGGCCAACGATAAACAAAATGGCCAAATATGACGTATGCAACATTTTTTGACGTCTGAATGTTGTCTAAGTCCAAATGACATCTTTTAGACTCGCGGACAACGTTCAGACGTCATAAAGTGTCGCATACGTCATCTTTACAACGAATATTAGACAACATTCAGTCATTTTCTAAATGTTGTCTAAATGTCTAAATGTTGTCAGAGTCCAAAAGATGTCCTAACGATGTCATTTGGACTCGGACAACATTCAGACGTCAAAAATTCTCACATACGTCATCTTTACAACAACGATTAGACAACATTCAGTCATCTTACAAATGTTGTCTAAATGTTTAAATGTTATCTAAGACTAAAAGATGTCTTAAAGATGTCATTTGGCCTCGAACAACATTCAGACGTCAAAAATTCTCACATACGTCATCTTTACAACAACAATTAGACAACATTCAGTGATTTTCTAAATGTTGTCTAAATGGTTGAATGTTGTCTAAGACCAAAAGATGTCTTGAAGATGTCATTTGGACTCGGACAACATTCAGACGTCAAAAATTCTCACATACGTCATCTTTACAACAACGATTAGACAACATTAAGTGATTTTCTAAATGTTGTCTAAATGGTTGAATGTTGTCTAAGACCAAAAGATGTCTTAAAGATGTCATTTGGACTCGGACAACATTCAGACGTCAAAAATTCTCACATACGTCATATTTACAACAACTATTAGACAACATTCAGTCATTTTATAAATGTTGTCTAAATGGTTGAATGTTGTCTAAGACCAAAAGATGTCTTAAAGATGTTATTTGGACTCGGACAACATTCAGACGTCAAAAATTCTCACATACGTCATCTTTACAACAACTATTAGACAACATTCAGTCATTTTATAAATGTTGTCTAAATGTCTAAATGTTGTCCAAGTTCAAATATCATCTTCTAGACATCTTTTGGACTCGGACAACATTCAGACGTCAAAAAACGTCGCATACGTCATCTTTACGATGACTATGAGACAACATTCAGTCATTTTCTACATGTTGTCTAAATGTTTAAATGTTGTCTAAGACCAAAAGATGTCATTTGGACTCGGACGACATTCAGACGTCAAAAAATGTTGCATACGTCTCCTTTACGACGACTATTAGACAACATTTAGACATTTTCGGTTCTGTACCGTCTAGATATCTCGTTGTCTTCTCTTCATCTCCTCGAAATACGATCATTGATATATTCTAGCCACTCTACGTAGCGAATTTCGAACACTGGGTATGCATGTAATGTACCTGCAGGCTTGATACCACGCTCTGCAGGTCGGGTAAACGCGAACGTGTAGGTGGAGAGGGAAGAGAGAGAGAGAAAGATAGAGCGACGGAGGGACCGGGGCCAGTGTTCACAGTGTTCACAGTGTTCACAGTGTTCAGCGCATTACCCCGTATTGGTACCCTGTGCTCTCCTCTGAGTGTATCATAGCTGTGCATGTGCGGCTGCGGTGAATTCGTGACGACTTTAACGATTCCGCAAAACATAGACGGCAAGAGTGGAGCCGCACTGAGAGGAGACGGAGAAGTCGGCTCCGGGTGGGGGACCACGTCTCAGTGGAAAGGTAAGGAACACTGCAGGCCATCGCGGAGAGCTAAATTCAGGACAGAATCGAGCAGGTACGGGTCTGTGCAGTGTGCAGGCTTCGCACCGGGTAAACTGGTAATATCGCGGCCCGAGTGAGTCCACATGTCTCATTGACAACCAGAAAAAAATGTGCTGTGAGAGTTCGTGAAATTCAGTGAGGTGCAAATTTTGTCTCCGTATAAAATATCGTAAACCGCAAACCCATGACCGAATTCCGCTCTTCTCTTCTCTAAAACGGTTCTAATCATTCTCGTGGTAAGTTTCTTATTCGACGACGTATGCGGCTTTACACATCCTGAAAATGAGCAACGGGACGTTCGAAGCATCGTCGTGAATTGCCAATCAGTTTCTTCGAGGAACGTTCACGTGTAACGGTCTTTTTTTTGTCTCGTTTACAAATATTGTCATTGCATGATCTCAGCGAGGGATGGCACTGCGAATAAGGGACGTCAAGGACGTTAAGAAATGTTCTTACTACGTTTGGTACCTCGGAGCGAGGGAGGCCAGAGGGGTCGACGCTATGCCAGCCGCGATAGCGTACCTTTTGGAGCGAGAACGCCTCCAGGAACCCTTCAAGGTCACGCTACAGGTGAGTGGTACCCAATCCGCACGCGCAATCCGGTTTTCGGTTACGAGCTCCGCAGCCACGGCATGGGCGAAAGACTACGCGTCCTTATCTTCTTTCCTCCAAGGGGCGGAACTCAAAGTTGTCTAAAAGTCGTCAAATTCCGACTTAAATCTTGTCTCAACTCTCAAAGACGTCTATAAGAGACGAAAAGTCGTCTTTGAGAGTTGAGACGCAATTTATCTATAATTTATCATTGAAAAACTGCATCCAAGACTTTCTTCAAGTAATGTTTACGCTAGTAATCGAAAATAATGTGGAATATAAGCACAAGAAATGAGTAATCAGTCTTTAAGAAATGTCGTTGATTTTTTTCTGAACGCGTTTTTGTACACACAAAATTTCATCGACGAATTCACATTTTTCCGTGCCTCACTTTGGGCTGCGTGAGGAAATTCGTCGATGTTCGAATATAGTTTTCCCGCCTCGGGCTGTGCAAATAAAGCTGAAGATAGCAGCCGTATAAGTTAACAGCCAAACATTTCAAAGTTCTGAATACAATAATCACGCAGTAAAGATTCGTGCCTGTCTTATATTGTTGGACGAATTTCTTCCGTGTTTGACATGCGAGTGATAATCTGTGAATTCTGCATCATCGTTATCGGACTCGGAGTGGAATCGAATCGCGGTTAGAAATCGGTACCATAACGCAACAGTCTCGATTGGCCATCGGCTATCTCTACACACACACACACACAGTTGTACACACGAAGACTTTCGCCAACTTGACTATATTGCGAGCGCGCGGCATCTTTGCGTGTGAAATTATTGTATTGACACGTTTATCGGCGTGTTCTGTAGGACACGCTTGAATTTTTTAATAATTATATTCATGTGGGACGATTGCGAGACGTTGTCCTCCGACGTTGTCCATGCTGTATATTTTTCGCGTAAATTTAGTTATTTAGCCGGTTATAATAATTATTTCTTTTTTTTTTTCTTTGCAGAAATGTTAAATTAAACATAACGTTCACATGTGAGTCTTATAATAACGTATATCTCCGCAAATATTTGAACGATGTATTATATACGCTACACACACAGCACCTACATACCAGTTAATTCGCAAGTGTTCAATACGGGCCGGTCTTATAGAGTATAGCTTTCACAAATATCGAGAGTTTCGAACCTTGCAGAGGAGAAAAATACGAAAGCATTTTGCTCTCGCTCCTTAAAGCGGGGTTCCGTTCGACTTAGATTCCATTTCCTTCGATCGTTATATGAGCATACATGAGTAGAAACTTTGGATCAATACTCAGAATCAAATTTACAGTTCCCCATTTTTTTCTAACAAGTATTCAACTTCATTATACATCCAGCTCGAATCCTAAGTTCAAAACTGTACCTCCTTCCCGCCACGCCGTGACGTCACTATGCGAGGGGTAAATCATTTACTAGCAAAAATTCGTACCCACACCGTATTTCCTCCTCGTAAATATCTTTTCATATTTTCCAATACATGTTTCCAACGTTTCGTGATCCGATTTATCGATATTGCCCACAGTTTCTGACGTTTCACGACTTTTTTCGATATTTTTACAACAGATTTCCTTTATGATTCACCCCCTCGGGTTGGGTATTGAAATATTGCGGTAAAATTGTGAATCATGACGTCATGGAGAATAATTTTATTCAAATTCTACATCTAGAACAAAATTCCAGTCATAATTAATCCAAATGTAACATTTGGAACGATGATTTCAGTTCAATTAACGATTTTCATTCATAATATTACCGTCAATCCGTTATGCGATTCGATGAGGTAAAAATTTTTGCCTGCGTGACTAGCCGAGGTACTCTAGCGTTACAAAATCGTCATTACACACATTCGTGGCGGTATAGACAAAAGCCGAGTGGAATATTGTGTAATTTTAATTGCCAGTCGAGCATCGCGAGAAAGCCGCTATATTAGCTGTCTCCGCGCGTTTATCCGTCATAATAACTCGTTTCCATCTCGAGGGCGAATGGGACAATAGAATTCTGTTCCTCCTCTCCTATACAACAGTCGCGTTTTTTAATTTTTTATTACATTCTATTCTATTCTATTCATTTCTATTCATTTTCCCATCTTCGACGCTCCAGGTCAGCAGCAAGGGCCTCAAGATTATCCAGACGGTTTATCCAGGGGGCTCGACCAGGTCCGCGGTCAAACACTTGGTACCAGGACACGCGGTTTTGGCAGCGGTACAGAGGGAAGACGTCGTCGCCGCGACCCTCCTGCTGCCGAATCCGGCTACCAATAATCCGGTCCACGTTCACGCTTACAGGTGTCTGGAATTTTTTTAATCACTATTTCATCGTCGGAGTTATTTGCGAAGCAAATTTTCTGCGGGAGTCTTCGGTGATTAATTTTTGGAGCAAAAATTTACGCGATGATTTCGGATCCGTGAACAGAAATATTCTGTCATGTCACGTTTTCGAAAAAATTGTCCTTGAATGACGGACAAAAAATTGCCTATTTCGGCTGTCGCGTGGAGAAATTGAGTTTCGATCGGGGAAAAAATTTCCAGGGCCCTTCTAGGACCCTAACAGAAACTTAAAACCCAGAATAATAACCGAGGAAATAAATGAAATAATGAGAAAATAATTTGAATCCTTTCGGTAAAAAAAAATTAAGTATCATTAAAAAATCTTGAATTATTTCCCCCTCACCAAAAATCGGCTTTTTTCGATGTTATACGTCTCATAGAAAATATTTCTGATCACATATCCGGAATCAGGGCGAGAATTTGCCCCAAAAATCGAATTCTAGAGTCCCGAAACGGTGTCAAAACGGGTTTTTGATACTAGAAAAGGAAAAAAAATGAATCGATTTGTTTGAATTTTGACAAAAGATGCGACTCCGTGGAGACGGCGGAGCTGCTTGGCGGTCAGCTGAAGGGGTTGGCTTCTCATTTGGAGAATTTGACCAGGTTGTCAGCTTCGGTTGAGAACAAGGTGAGATCGAACATCGGGAGCGATGGACGAAGCACCAGGGAGTCGGAGTCGTCCGAGGGAAGTGGAGAACTCAGGAATAATCACGGACCCCAGGGACAACAGGCTTCGATCTACGAGTCTTTGGCCGCTGAACTCAGAGCGAAATTAGGTAATTAGAATAATTATTATTCTTATTAATCTAATTATTAATCTGGTCATTTTTTCAATTTCTATTTTTTTTCTCTTGTCTTTCAATGTCAGATGAAACTAAAAATCGGTTTATTTCGGCCCAAAATCGACTTGTGTTTTTTATTTAAATTTTTATCTAATCCGATAGAATTTTATCTAATTGTTAAAAAAAAAAAAACAACTTGCCATCATAAGAATACGAACATCGTTATAAATGTACCGCATTCTTCGATCGAGGTTACGAGGCTTCCGGCCTAATGCGCGAATGTGGCCGTTGGCTCGACTCCCAATCAGACGTTGTGTCGGTTATAAATTAATAATCAAGAGTCTCGCGGTGAGTAGATTAAAAAAAAGTTTTCAATACACCGATTAGAGCAGATTGTAGCCATTATTCGATCTCACGCAAAAACCTGTATCGTCGCAATTATCGATTACCGTTCGCTGATTGAATACCAAAAATATTCCTCATGGGCGACGGTTTCAATATGTTACGAGTATCGATTGCATTCAGGTAGAGGAAATTCGGCGGATCGGGACCACGGTAATTCGGGACCGATTTTATTACCGCCGAGAGATTACGATACGGTACATCGACATCGTGGAAATCTTGCCGGTATCGAATTCCGGAGGTGTTTGAACCAGAATATCGTCGGTGCCAATACAACCGTTGATAGAAACGGAAGTCGCAGTGCTGCCAGCAGCGGTATCGGGTCCGATAGCGCGGCCACACCTCCGCCCTACCAACAACATCATCCTCTTGGTCCAAGACCCTCGGGACCATCGAGAGACTCGTCTTCCGGTGAGTGAATAATTTTTTCTTTTTTTTTTTTCTTTTTCTTTTGAAGTGTCCAAAAGTTGAGAATTACGGAAATAAAAAAGTCGATATATTGCCAATTTTTCATATATCATTCTTCGAGTTATTTTCAAATATGAATTTCAAGTATGAATAACCTTTTTATTTTCTATAACTTTCAAAATACTCTCATATATTTCGATTTTTTTTTTCACTTTTTTCTTTATCGGCGAGTCAATTTTTCTTTTTTTTCTTCATTTTTACCATTTTTGTCCCTTCAATTTTAATTACTTCCATTGATTTCTAAATTATTATGAATAAAAAAAAAAGGAAGAAAAATGTACAATATTTATGTATTCGATTTATGATCATATTTTCAAATTATTCTCTTCTGCGATAAATTTAATCTGTGTATAAAATTCAATAATTAATTATGTTAAACTCAGATGATAAATAACTAAAAATCGTCTTTCTTTCAAGGATCATAAAACAGTAATACTACTTTTTTTTCTGTCAAGTTCGTTAAACTCGAAGTTAAAGAAAAGAAGTTATCGAAAAATGGTCATGTGGTCGTCATATCTCGCGAAAGTTTACACATATCATACTTCCTACAAATTATTTATATATGTATTCTCAAATAGAACCTGTTCGTTGTTTCTGTTTCATTAGAGTGGGATTATCATACAAAAAAAAAAGAAAAAAAAATACCATTCCATATGAGTCACGATCACATAGAGACTATCTTCTTCATAATTAAAAATCTCTCAGCCTACATGGTCACGCCTATATTTGAATAATCATAAAGCGGTTGTTCGTGATTATTATATTCCGAAAGACAGAATCTAAAAAGAAGAAAAATAAAAAAATAAAAAAATTATAGTTGACAGGAATCTTACCAAAAAGAAGAAGAAATAAAAACACCGTTAGAATAACATAAGAAAAGTCGTAAAAGATAGAAGATTGAAAAAAAAATCTATACGTACACGTGAACAAATACTTAAATTTTACAGTCACGTTAATAAGTCTACAGGTATTTTTTTTTTTTTTTTATGAAATAAGTACTCTTACTTTTCTAGTGACCCAAAAACATATAAAAAAATGAATAAATAGATAAGAAAAAGGGTGTATATGTATATACATGTCCATGTATAAAGTTCCGTTAGAATCATCCGTCAAGCGTGATGTTGAAATCACATTTCCAAGACCGCGAGCGGGACGAGACATGACATTCCTGACGGTTCTTTTCCTCGTTTTTTTTTGTTTTTTTTTTTTGTTTTACTCCTTTGTTTCTAAAAATTTAATCACATTGTATTGCAGGGTATGGGTTCAATCTTCTCTCATAAGACACCGAGAAAATAATTTGGTTCCCCGCAACTCGATCCGTTATTAAATTTCGTTTCATTCCCACATGATAAATAAACACTCGAGTTGTAATATATACGAACTTAATAAATAATTCGAGTTTAATTAATGAATTTAGATCAATTAAGTATTTAATTAAAAACTCTAGTACCTATACTTAGTTTAGTTCTCATGGCCTAATTTTCATTATTTTCTAACCTTGATTAAATTTGTGTCTAGAGTGATTGAAAATTGGATTAAAATTCAATATAATAGTCGATAAAATAAACCGAACACGGATCACTAATTGAGAACGAATAAGATTGATAGAATTAGACAGTCGAAAAAGAAAGAAAGAAGAACGATTGTGGGACAGGTTGATGCGGCGATCGAACCATGTCCCCCCTGCCCTGATCAGGTGCATCGCGATTCGCGATCGACCTGCAAGCACTCGCGGTATCGTATTCGGCAACCTGTCGTTCCTCCAGACAACGCGAACCTCGCGAGTTTCGATACCGTTAGTAAGTCTAACCCCGCAGGCTCACTATATAGGGAATTCTGATTGTGTGCCATACGAACGCCACGTTTCAAGACTACTTATACATATAGGGAGACAGCGACGTACCAACTGCACTAGGTGCAAGTATTTTTTTTTATTCAAAATCTACAAACATGAAAAAAAAAGACTTTAAAACTCCTAATTGAGAGTCCAGAATAGTTTTAATGCATAATAATTCAAAATTTTTATCTTCCTGACCAATTCTATCATCTTTTATTCTTCAATTTTGAAATTCTGAGTCCTAAGTGAAATTAAAAATAAAGTCTAGAGCTGTGTAGGAGTTTCTAGACCTATAAACTATCAAGGATAAGCCAGGGTACTATGACTGCGAGAGCTACGCGACGCCTGGTGTCAGTTTCTCGAAGCTCCGTCCCAAAATTATTCATTGTTCATCCTTCAAGAGAAAAAACACTGCCTGTGTATAACCTGAGATGAATCCGCTCTGCTTCTTAATTCTTGAGAGAAAGAAAGAAAAGAGAGAGAAAGAGAGGTGAAAATAAAGCTCGCCAAAGTGGAGTCGCAGGTGTTTCGGCACAGGTTCCCGTATGTGACGCGATCATACCACCTCAGATGAGGCCGAAGGAGTTCCGCATTCTCGGCCCACAGCCCAAGGCTCGCCTCTCATCTCCATCTACATCTTCCTCTTATTCTTTTTAACATATTCACCGTACATATGTACACACACACGCCTGTTACCTCTTTCTCTTACGTACAGTATACATCGTTTCAAAGTTCAAACTTCATGCGATTCGTTTCTTCCCATGAATACACAAACGGTTCATCTTCGTTCATGTGTGCCGCAGTAATTCAAATTCTCTATAAACACAATATTTCGACTCTTAGATCATTTAAAAATGGAAGAAACTATTTATGATGGAAATTTGAACGCCATATTTGAATGACGCGAAAACTAGAAGATACCGACGGTCGACGCTAGATGGCGGGCCGCGTTGTACGGAACACTGACGTCACAGCGTGGCGCGAAAAAAGGACCGTTTCAAACGGTACAGAACTTTAAATCGACAATTCACTCCATTCGGGCGATGTAATGACGTTTGATATTTGTTTATTAGTCATTTTCCTTCGCCTTAATTACTGTTTTTTTAATCAAAAATACCCTCTGCGATGATGAAAAAATTAGATTGCGTATATAATTGCAGTCTACGAAGTTAATACGTACCTAGTTTAGTTTTTGTAACAAGAGATTGAAACGATACGAAAAAGCGATGGGAGGGGCTGATAGCACTAGCTAGACCGAATAATTGAAAGTATATATAAATATACCTACACATATCCTCGTTTAATTTTGTCGAGTCATTTTGTCTGAATTAGAGCAAAGGTCTTAGAGATTTTCTTTTTTCAAACTCTGTTGTCTAGTGTTATAATTCTCTGATCACTTGGCTGAATTTCTTTGCTCCTATTAGAATGGAGAAATTGAACCGTATGGAAAATAGTCGTGATCTTAGATTTCTAGAAATTTA
This sequence comes from Euura lappo, assembly GCA_018257835.1. NCBI lineage: Eukaryota > Metazoa > Arthropoda > Insecta > Hymenoptera > Tenthredinidae > Euura > Euura lappo. The sequence continues at coordinate 26,641 of JAEUYN010002443.1, read as the reverse complement.
TTTACATGTATTTATACACATATGAGAGAGAAGAAAAAAAGAATGAAAGAGAAAGATACGTGCTCTGATTCGATGAGTGGGATACATAATTAAATTTTTGCATATATTTGAATTCGCGAACAAAATAAATAAGAATAAAATAACAAGAAACAAGATTTTCGATTCAGTCGATGTCTTCAACAACTCAATCCGTATTACTTTCACGATCGATTCCCCTCGTCATGCGAATAAAAGATAAGAATCCGGACCGAATCACTATTTTATTCGAGAAATGATAATGTATACGGTTTCCAGATGAATTATTTATTCACCGTATCTCATTCATTCAAACCATCCACGTTCCTACGATAAAACAATCACTCTAATCGTTTTCGGTATTTCTAACAATAAAAATTAAAATCATTCAATCTAATGTTTATTTTATTTTGCCGATATCTCGCTTTCGGTTGATCCGAGGCCAAAAATGATAAGAAACAAACTTGAAGTCCATTCAATTTCCCACAGAAAAGATATCCACTGTTTTTTCTGTGGGAGTGACCGTTTCGAAGAAATACGCGATCAAATTCGGAATTTCCAACAATAACTCTTGGGAAATTCAAATCATTGCATCGTTTACTTTATTCCGCTGATATCTCGCTTCTGGTTTATCCGAGGCCCAAATTTATAAGAAACAAACTTGAAGTCCATTCAATTTCCCACAGAAAAGATATCCACTGTTTTTTCTGTGGGAGTGACCGTTTCGAAGAAATACGCGATCAAATTCGGAATTTCCAACAATAACTCTTGGGAAATTCAAATCATTGCATCGTTTACTTTATTCCGCTGATATCTCGCTTCTGGTTTATCCGAGGCCAAAATTTATAAAAAACAAACTTGAAGTCCATTCAATTTCCCACCAAAAGGATGTCTACAGTTTTTTCTGTGGGAGTGACCGTTTCGAAGAAATACGCGATATAATATTTCATGGGCATAAATTTAATTGATCGATATTGCAGAGGATGAATGGGGTGGTCCGACGGAGGAGGTCGACGGTCCCCTTTACCTTGGTGATTCTGGGTCGAATTTGACTCTACCCAGGGTACCAAGAAGCCCTGAAGACTTGGGTAGGCCGCAGCAACAGCCGCAGCAGCAGCAGCAGCAGCAGCAGCAGCCGCATTGCAGAACGAGGCGAGCACCTGAAACGAGACAAAGATCACCGAGTCCCAATTATCAGACCCGTTTAAATCATGCCGGGGAAATTGTAAGTCCCAGAGAAAGGTTTCAGGACGCTAAAGAAATGTTCAGAGCAATGGAGAGGGAAGTTGTTACCAGACCAGTCGTACACAGGCAGAGAGAACCGGAACACCATCATCAACCTGTACACAGGCAAGTTCATGTATTCGATAAACGATTCAATTGTAAGAAAGAAAGAAAGAAAAAGAAGCTAAATGATAAAAATATTTTGAATTTTTTTTTTTTTTTTTTCAATAGGTCAAGTAAAAAAAGGGATTGAAATTTTCTCTTAATTCGAATCTTTGTTCATTTTTACGTTTTTTACTTGTTTTTTAATCCCTATAATGTCAATCAAATTTTTTTTCCTCCAATTTCATTTATTCGATCATTTTTATCAAACTTCGTTATTCCAAATACTTTTTTTTTTTTTATTGTTTCTTCCAATTATTTCATTTGTTAACTAGTTTACTGTTTTATTTTTTTTATCATCATCATCTCACTCATTTTTTTCACATCGATGTGAATATTTTTTAATTCGATCTTCTCTGAATTTTATGGAAGAAGAAAAAGAAAAATTCTTTTCGCTCACATTCTGTCTCGAAAATTGTAGGCTTCCATCGTCGCGTCGCGTTCAAGAGGAAAGAAAAACGGCCATTATGACGTCATCCGTCACGCCAAACGAACACGTTAGACGGATTCATCCGGATCTAATGATGGACCGTGACGTAGAAGCTGCAGCAAGAGCCAGGCCTAGACCAAGGACGCATCACTACGCCCCTGAGCCTCTCCCGGAAACCGATGCCGTCAGACCCAGGCCGAGAAGCTACTACGAGAGTCCTCCGGCCCCGCGGGACCCCAGGGACCCCAGGGACCTCAGGGACTTCCGGGACCCGAGAGAGGTAGAGTCCAAACTCGTAGTTGAGCCAAATTGAACCCTCCGAACTAATTAGGATTTCCCTCGGGATTTCCATTAATTTGATTAGGATTTTCATAGGATCGAATTGAATTAAGCTTTTCCAATAATTGAATTGAATCCTACGATAGTTGAATAAAATTAAAAACTAGATGAATCAAATTCTCCAATAACTGATGAAATGAACATCCAATAATTTTCCTGCAATAATTCGATTCACTTTTCCAATTATTGAATTGTATTGCAGTCGATATTCCACTGAGTCAATTCAGTTATCCAATAATTCAATATGATTTTCCAATTATTGAATTGCAGTAGGTCGCAATAATTCGAGTCGTTTTTCCAATAATTCAGTTCAATTTTCCAACGAATCAATTCAGGATTTCCAATAATTCGATCTTACAATGATCAACTTAAACTTTTCTACCGGGAAACTAAATTTTACTCACATTAAACCGACTGTTTCTTCAATCGAATTCAATTTTCCGAATACCTCAATTTTCTAATGATTAAAATAAGCTATTTTGGTAGAATAAATCGATTTTCGAACGGTCAAATTGAATTCTGATTTTCAAGGAATTGAATTGAATTTTCCAATATTGAAATTGAATATTTCAATATTTGAAAAAAAATCGAATGATTCAATTTTCCAATGAATAAATTGATCATTCCGATAATGGATTAAATTTTTCACCAGTCAAATCGAATTTTCCTTCAATTAAATTGAATTTCCCTCCCAATTAAACTGAATAATTCAATAATCAATCACGATTTTGGATTAATTATGTTTGAAAAAGTTCCAACAATTCAATTTTCACCAACAGAATTGAATTTTCAGTGAAAAAAAACCCAATATATTCCTCAAACTGAATTGAATTTTCCCTCCATTTAATCTGAATCGAATTTTCCAGGGAATGAGGGAAGTCAGGGACTCCAGGGAACTTCGAGGTCGACCGCGACCCAGGGGTCTGGCCTACCAGGAGTTGGCAGACCACGAAAGGTACCCGGGTCTAGACCGAGAGAGTGCGAGACCAGCGTTAGAGGTGGTGACTCCGAGTCGATATCGCCACAGTTACGCGGAACCCCCGCGACTCGGAATCGCTGCGTTACATCCGTACTGAAAATTCAATAATTATTAATCACCCCTGTAATTTTTTCGGCTAATTAATTAATTAATTAATTAATATGTCACCTAATAATTAATTCAGTAAAATCACTTATAAGTCAAATTTCCCCAGGCTCGGTGTAAATATTGTTGATTGCGTTATTATTGATAATATTGCGATGTATGTACAGTAAAATTTGTCACCTAGATACCACTTCGTTTTAGCTTATAATAATAACGATACTAATAATAATAATAATAATAATAATACTCATAAATCGTTAATAAGAAGCAGCTGAGAGGAGGGTATAGAAAGAGCCATAATAGACAGACGTCTAATTTGTATTTAATTATATATCTAATGTATTATTTTTGAAAGTCGTTGAACCTTAATTTCATTGCGTGTATAATAATAATAATAACAATAATAATAATAATAATATATAAAAATCGTGTTTTTATGTTTTCTTAGATTAATTAAATTGCATAATTAATCAATATTCATTAAATTCTGTTAAATATCCGCACATTTATTATATCTGGTAAAGATAATTGATTACATATAATTATTAAAAAATAATGTATATTTTATTTGATCGATAATAAAACAGAATTTTAACTAAATTATTTACCTATATATATTTTATCATCGATCTTTCTTCTTCTTTTGAGATCAATCAAATTTTCTTTTACTTAACATAAAAGGAAGAAAAATCAACCAAATATAAATTATGAAAAGGATGTAAAAAAAAATAAATAAAAAAGAAGAAAGAAATCTGAAATGATTTAACATAATTATATTTAATCATCAGAAAAATGAATGAAACAGGTCATTACTTCAATTTTTTTCAAAAGAAAATCATAATTATTGGGAAGAAATCATCGATCATCGATTGGATTTAATAATTATCCTTTTTTTTCTTATATATATGATAATTTATAATTAATTGTGAGGGAGGAAAAAAATCTTTATTTATTTAACACCGAACATGAAGTGAATGGAATAAAATGAAACACAAGCAACGTGGCATTATCGTATTATTCGCAAAACGTTATTGTGTAATAGAAGAATTGTTATTCAATTGGGATTTGATAATCGACGTGAGCATAATAATTCATAGATTGAACAATTTTACGGCTCGTCGATTCGCCTGTAGTTTATTATTATCTGTTTTCTCTTCGGATTTTAAGGTAGAATGACTTTCGTACACACGAAGCATTCGCAATATTATTATTCAATTTACTACTCACGCAATATTGAATATTAATATTCTCGTCACGATGTTAAACGAAACCTGAAAAAATTCTGGCAATGGGTAAAATTATCAATCAGATTTATTCATTGTTAATCAAGAATTAAAAAAAGAAGAAACGAATTTTTTTTTTTAATACTCTCCGAAGATTATAAATCAAGAAAAAATTAACCATGAAACAAATTTTTTACACATAACTTCTCAAAGACAGTGAAAAAAAAGATGAGACAACAGCTGATGATAAAACATAAATCAATAAATTGTAATCTAAAATGAAAATGAAAAAGTGTGCATCTGGGAAAAAAAACAGCGGAAAAAAAATTGACTAATCAATTATATTAACGATTTTCCGGGAAAGTCTGATAATATGAGAAAATTATAAGATAATTTCGATTTACACTCATATTTTCATAAAAAATTCCTCATTTAATTGCACTCCGTCTGGACACTCAAATCGTTGTATATCCATTAGTACTTGCTTTTATATTATTACAATTTTAATTTTTTTCCCCATTTTTTTGCTGCTCTATTTTTTTTCTTTCATCTTCTAGGTACACTGCAATCTTTATGCAGACTTTCTCTTCTTTTCTTACTCGCAAAGCGCCATTACAGAGCCAGTTGTCTATATACTCGATTCTTTATTCTGCAATCACGTTCTAAAGACGAAGGAGTTCTGCTTCTGTGTAAAACTCTGTGTAAAAAATGAACGAAATCCTCATCTATGTCAGCCTCAAAAAAAAAAACGAGAAAACAATTCGTTGTTGATTAAAATTTGCTCCTATAAAGTGACTGCGATGACTCGAACCGTTCAAAAAATGTCCCAAAACCCATGGGAATAATTGCGATGATAGAATATTGGAATATTGTGTCTCTAAGATCCTGAAATTTGATCCCATCTTTGGTGAAAAAACATATTTCTGACCATCAGGGTGTTCTGACCATCGTGAAGTAAAAATTCGAATATTTTCAAAGCTTATCAGAGATTAACGAACGTTTCGCAGAATTTTTCTTACAACAAAAATAATTTTTTTTGGTCACATAAGTTTCATATTAGGAGTCAGAAATATTTTTACGACAGGAATACCAGGGGAAGAATAATGGTTTTGTACGATGAGACAAAAATTCTATCAGATTTGGCGAAATTTGATAAAATTCTATCAAACTCAACCTCAATTTTGTCTCTATAAAATCACATACGATATCGAATATCATCAAGTTATGTTGAATCCAATTGAATTTGATCCGAATTGATGAAATTATGCTAAATTACGACGACCTTCTAAAATTTGATAAAATCATACAAAATTCAGAAACATATAATTTACTATTGTTTTAAAAAATTCTGATGGAATTTCAAAAATAATTTCTTTTCCCAATAATATCGACTATCGACCCAACATATAAAATAATATCGACATCATATATTGTGAAAATCTAAAAGCTACCTACTGCGTGACGCGAGTACACGCATAGCTGGACCATGATCTCTCCGGATTCCAGGAAAGGACCTGAGAGCCCCGGGCGATGTTCATTTACGCAAACATACCTGTGCGCTGCCCCGAGATGAGTTTGTGAGGTTGAATGAATGTGCATAACTCTCGGTGGCTCTCACCTCTCGCCGAGACTTTTGCCGCTCCAGCTGCGTACGCGGTTCGAATATTTCAAAAAAAAAAAAAAAAAAAAAACGTCCAAAATTCTTCTGCGATATAAAAAACATCGAGAGCAATAAAAGAAAAAAATGTCTGCCAATATAACGAGTTTTGGTGAGCCTGCGGGTTAAATTCGCCCGCCACGTCACCCCCTCCTGGCTCCTTTATGGTGAAAAGAGGGAAAATGAGGATCAGAGACGACTTGGAGGCCAAGGCTTTAGGACAGGAAAACGCAGCACGCAGCGATACGGGCTGATTGTGAGCCAGGTAGAGTACAGTTAAATCGGTATACCGTATACTCGATGAAAGATAGAGTCTCTTTATCGGTCTGAGACACTCGGACGATGAGATTGATTCCTAAACTGATGTAATTTTTTGTCTCTCCCCTCAGTAGCAGTTAATTTTATTACTTCAGACATTTATTTATTCTCAATTATAATATTCAATATATATATATATAATTGTTTAATGTTCATCGTACAATGTATTATTCAAGATTGGAGAATCATTTGATGCTACATCGTCTTTTTTATCTGGAATTTAGTTAACAATGGAAAAATATTGGATTATGATCGCACTATCGAAAATTATAGGCTATGTATAATGTCGACTGTTAATATAAATCGTGTTCTCAGTGTGGCGGATAAAATAGTGTCACGATTCAATTGTGCATTAGGTAGTATGAAACTGGTGTAGGTATAAGAGGCACTGGACAGGAATCGGTGACCTCCTGTCTGGCATATCTATATAGGGAATTAAGGAACGTGATTTCAGAACAGGAACTCGTACCGGTGTACAAGAGGAAGTCGCTGTACGGTGCCCCCAATATATCGTGTATAACTGCATGCTTGGTGTGCTGCTGCTGCTGCATAATACTCAACCACACATGAATACACCTTAAAACTTGAAGAATGTCAAAACCACTGAAAGTTTTTTTTTCTGTCTATGTGATGGACGAAATAAAATCTACCGGTGGACCGATTCTACTTTTTCGGGTCTCAAACTGTTCAGTAAAGAGACCTTTTCGATATGAACAGATAACTTTTTCGTAACTTCATTTTTACTCGAGTTATCGTGAAAAGTAACGTGTGAAAACAGAAAAACGCTATTTTATTCTAGAAAATTATGAATATCTGATACAATTTTGATCGGATCAAGAAGTTCTCTGCTCATATCGAAAAGGCCTCTTTACTGAATAGTTTGAGACCCGAAAAACTTGAATCGATCCACCGATAGATTTTATTTCGTGCATCGTAGACAAAAAAAAAAATGACTTTTGGCAGTTTTTATTTTATTTTTTACATTTTAAGGTGTATGTACCCCTTAAGCTTTTGCTTTGCTCTACTTTTAAAGTATATTTTGAAAATATTTCAACCTTTTACATTTATCTGTGTCGAATATATGAGAGAATCGCAAAGGCACTATTTTCCACTATTTTTACTGTCTCCTGTCTCCTTGTAGGTATGCACGCAACGTAGTATATAGGCTGTATGTAATCAGCCGCCATGCATGTGCGGAAGACGTAATCGAGCCGAGGACGCATCCCTTCTCTGGCATTCAGGTCTCCTCACATTACGTGCATAATAGCATTCATATCTCCGCGATGCACATCGATACACCTACATCGGTTGCAGGAATAGAAAATGTTCACAGAGGAACCGAATTCAAACTTTTTTCAATAAATTACACATTTTTTTATTTCAGCTGGAGAGAATTGAAAATCAAATTATATTGTTCATTTTCTTATTACAATTTTTTTTTCACATTATCCTAATTAAATTTACAGTTTTTATTACTCTACCATATTTTTTTTTCTCACATCACTTATGTATCGTCTGTATCCTCAATTATCAGCTCGCATTGTTGTTACTTTTATTCGAATCGTGTCTTTGTTAATATATAATTTCTAGTTCTAAATTCTAACGATTTTTCTAGTTATTTCCAACTATTTATATACACTGTAAGCATATTTTTTTCACATCTCCTACATCCGGATCTCTTCTATACTTTGAAAGAAAAAAAAAAGTTTAATACACATATGATATAACATTTTTTGTTTAATTGTTATAGAAAAATTGACTTAATTGTATCAAGGTTAGTTTAGGCGGTCCTATATGAGGGTGGGAAGGGGTTATATTGTTGATTAATCACGATAATACACAACTCAAGGTTAACAACTGTATAAAACCAGTTTTGTCTGAAACCGCGTGTGTCCGATCACCGATTAACCTCCAGATATCAGATACACGCGTTCCACGCCAATGTCGATGACGATTTCGTTTCAATATCAATGTGTGATTGAAAAACAGTTTCAGAATTCAGATTGCACACAGATTTAATTTGAAACGAAAATCGATATAATCTAGTAGACGAAGAGAAGAATTATAAGCGTGATGATTATTTTTCGATTGATAATAATCGACGTCAATGACGACCCACTGACCCACTATCGGACTGAATGTGGTATTTTTCGTTTGCGAAATTGTTTATAATCCCCCTCTGGGTCTGTGGGACTCTGACGGACCTCTTTGTGTTATTACACGTCTTTGAATGAAGAGAGTCGATAGGAAACACGCTCCCACGGACCGAATATAACATTTCATACTTGATGAGTATCAATTCTCAAGAATCTATACCAGGCTGGGTATATTTATGGGCGATAAGGTGCCCATTACAAGGAGCACGGTGCAGAACTTTTATTTCCTTCTAGCCTGACGATAGGCTGATATTAACACACGATTGATCCGCGTTATTGTAGAAAAAATAAAACTGTTACTATAACATCGACGATAGAGAGAGAAAGAGAGACTAGCTTATATTTTAACAGCTGTGAAACATACGTAAACTTGAAAAAAAAATATACAGTTTTTCGTTACGAAATTTTATCCACAGTCCAATATTTATTGACATTGAAACTCGGTCAGGGCACCTGAGTCGAGGACGAATCGTCGATTATTCACGACACGTTACATCGACCCGAAGGGCATCCTGTGTCCAAAAATCTGACTGAAACTAGTCACCAGTCTCCGAATCCAGCTCCCCGGCGGAAACGAAGTAAAGAATAAAGAAGAAGAAGGAGTAATGAGCATTGTCTGACCTATAACCGTAAAGGGCACACGGCGAATAGCCGAGAGCTGTAATTGTTAGCATGCATTGTGTACACATACACCCGAAGCCACGAGGAGTCGCCTCCGTTCGTTTCAGGTATCAGGGGTTCCTACGAGCCGCGTTGGAAGGTGTGTCGAGCGTGTACGAAGCCTGCCTCTACCACCACGTCGCGTTTCCTACCCGTGTATAAGTATACCGGTAGTTCAGGCCTCGGTGTGGATCACGGGGCCCCTGGAGCTCGCCGGGCCTACAAGGAGCTCGCGCGGCTCAGTCCAGGCTCGACCGCCTTAGCCTCAACTGGCTTTCACCGACTACACCTGCTTATGGCCGCGGTCGCGATACCGTTCAGCTTTTAAACAGTCTCTGGCCCATCCGGGGCTCGCGAGATCGATTTTCTATACAGTTTGTCGTTTTTGTTGCCGTCGTCGGTTTGTTTAACAGTGAATATCGTACGCGGACGTATACAGTGTCCGTGTAGTGCCGCACCTAAGAATTCCACCGACACTCTCCGGTCCCTCGCACCTACGTGACGCACACTTAGACGACCGCATACCGTAGAGAGCGAGAAGGACAGAGCGCGCAGCCGCCATTATGTCTTGACGGTGTCTCAGCCGAGGCTGTGATCGATATTGGCTATTTTTTATTCACCTCTACCACGTTTGAAAAAATGAGAGGAGTGAACCAGGACAACGCTACTCCGTACTGCAGATGCAGGGTCCTGTATCTCGGTAGCTCCGTGCCCCACGCGAGCAAGGAGGGTCTGTTGGGGGTCCAGGAGCCCCTCCGCGAGCTCTACCCCGAACAGGGGGCCCTCGGCGCGCGGGGGATCGACTCGTGGCTCAGCGTCTGGAGCAACGGTCTCCTGCTCGAGAACGTCGACGAGCACCGGAAGAAGATAACCCGTTTCTTCCCCATCGAGGCCCTCCACTACTGCGCGGCGGTCAGACACGTGAAGGGATCCGGGGGTGGAACCGGGGGCGGCGACCCCTCGACCACCAGGTTTCTCCCCCTCGACTCGCCCTTCGCTAGAACCCCCAGCGCCAACCACCCACCCCTGTTCGCCGCCGTGCTGAGGCGCACCTCGGGTATCAAGGTGCTGGAGTGTCACGCGTTCATCTGCAAGAGGGACATGGCGGCCAACGCCCTCGTCAGATGCTGCTTTCACGCCTACGCGGACAGCAGCTACGCCAAGGGGCTCGACCCCTCGGCCAACGGGGCGACGCCGCCCCAGACCTCGTCGGGAAGCATATACCACACGTTGGGGGGGTCGAGCACCACATTGGACAGCCCGTCGCCCCCGAGGCTCGACGCGTCCGCGGACGACCTCAGCCTCTACAACGGAAACGAGAACCACAAGGTCTGGGCCCGGGGGAGAGACGAGGTCGACGGTATCTACCAGGAACAGGGAACCCTCAGGAGCACCAAGGGGTCCAGGCCCAGGCAGCTCGTCGCCCCGCCACCACCCCCGCCTCCACCCCCTCCGCCACAGCCCCTCCTGCACGAGGATCTCCAGGCAACGTCGAGGAGAAAAACAAACAAGAAATTGAAAAAGAGGAACAGAGCCCACGAGGAGGCTGTACAGCATCACCAGATGCAGCAGCAGGCCATGTACACCAACGGACACGGTCATCACACTCTCGGGCATCCGATCAGGCAGCACTTTCATCATCCCCATCACCAGATGCCGCAGGGGAGCCGATCGGTCGCCGGAACCCTGGGCAGACCGGGACCGGTGCTCCTGGTGCCTGCGGCCACCCTGCCGCGCAAGGTCCACCACGGTCACCCCAGGGGCATCAGGCCCATACCAGCGGCGGCACCGATAGTCCCGATCTACGCCCCCCTGCCGGTTCCACCGTCGGGGGCGATGGCCTATCCCGGCGGAGGTGTCTACGGGACCATGGGCACTCGGAGGAGAGTCCATAACGGGGAGGTTGAGGGTCAGACGAATTTGGCAGCCTCTAGGAGGCTGACCGCCTCGCACGCCGACCTTACGGCCTCGAGTGCGCAGGATAATGGTAATCAGGATCAAAATACAGCGGAGAACGAGTCTCGGTTCGGGACTGGGATATACCGGAGGAAGGGGCACCTCAACGAGAGGGCATTTTCGTACAGCATACGAGCCGAGCACAGGAGCAGGAGCCACGGGAGCCTCGCGTCGCTCGGATTCAACGCTCAAAACGGCACCACGCTGCCGAAAGAAGACAAGAAGGACAGGGAAATTGCGCAGCTCGTTGCTGGCCTCAATCTTGAAGAGAGCAACGAGCGCGGGCCCCTCCACCACCATCCGGGACCGGCAGGTCCGTACGCGAGGGGCCCCGGGACGCCCGGTTCGCAACCTCAGCCGCTTCCCAGGCCCAGACCCCGTTAGACGATTCCGGGGATTTTTGTTTATTGTATATATCGAGGTTATCGAATCATCGACGAGGATCTCGGTGACTCTCAGCTTTGACGACTCGATAAAAAACACGTCTAATCATCGTGTCTCGTACCGGTCAGACTATTTATTAATAAACTGTTACGCCATCGAGGATGTGCATAACGATGTTTGCTACTCGGTCCCCCCGTCATCGTCACGCTGCATATTTATCACCGTCGTTATAACTCTGCGAAAATATATTTCAACTATTCTCTTATGTCTTTTAGACAATGCTTCAGAAGTTCGATGTAAGAGTTACAAAGAGAAAAAGAATTAGGAATGTATCCCTCCCTCCCCCCCCCCCTTGATTATATATTTGCATTTGAAATAAAACGCGCCTACAGGTATCTTTTTTACATTCCGATCGTTTCGTTTCGTGCTTCGCAAACCGCACCTTGAATTCTTGTTCGATGTATAAATAAGCGCGGAAAATTGACTCACATGATTCTCCCCGAATCTTGTAAGCTTCTCTCTTATCTTTAATTTGCAGACTGGGAAAAAGTGGCTATAGTCTGTTTCACGATTTGTCTTCTATCTTCTCGAGTCCAATGACTTTCGAGTGTGTAAGGGCCTCTTCGGCGCTAATGTCAAGATCCGTTAACCGAACGGATTCTAACATTCGAGTGTCTGCATAGTCTGACCATCCATAGAGTCAGTCAACACGCGAGGAAGATATGAATTGATGAATGTGTGTATGGAAACAACTGTGCAAACATAGCTGTAAACAGTCAGAACGCGGGTACCAATAATAATCGAAAAAGAAACTCACGATCAATGGAGAATATTTTGAATGAATAATTTTAATACTGCTCAAACAATCTGTATTTTGATTTTTTTTTTTTTTTTTGTTATTTCTAGATATTACATATATATTATTCTTCATGTTTAGGTGTATGAATAATTTTAAAACGGCTAAAAAAGCAAAAAGAATTAATGATTATTGATTTTTCTATGTTGTATCGTTTATTCGAGACGAAGGATTATTTTATAAACAATATATTATGATTATATATTTGATTTGTAAATATGAAGTTCATTTGAGAGAGACACACATAAACATACTATTATACAGTTATAAAAATTATCAATCTATATAACACTAGAAAATATCGATAATTTCATACAGTAATAACAATAATAATAATAATATAAATGCTATCCTTGTTGTTATATGTAAAGCGTGCACCAATATATAGGAATGTGCCATCCAGTATGCGAGGAATAAAAAACGAAGAAGAAGAAGAAGAAGACTCATATATTAATTATGTTTAATAATATTATAATAATAACTATAATAATTGTATGGATATAAATTATGTTATGTATAAATATATTAATTATTATTACATGAATAACAATGATAATAATAAAAACATAAAAAAACTGTATGTGAATATTATACTATTAATAAAGTATACGATATATGAATATATGTAAATTAAAATCGCAGCTGTAATATCAACGGCATCATATAATTATTTTTGTTTATATTTCGAAATCCTTAATCTTGTCAGATAGTTTCTTTCTTATCTTTTATGCACTGATTTTCTTAAATATCGTGAAGAAATTTAATACAGACTGTAAAAAGAAAAAGCTATCAGAATATCGTTCTCAAACTTTATAGTCTGATTACATTCCCCAATATTTGAACCAGAAGATTGAGGTTAAAAAATAAAAAATAAATATACTCTAAAAAATGAAGAATCATCAGTATACCCAGCGTATTATTACACAAAATAAAAAAGGTACATAACTGCAGTTACCCACCGTTTACAATTTACTATGTACAGTTTACGAGTTTAACAGTTCGTACGGCATCACTAATTTTTCCCGTTTGCCCCAATTAACATTTCCTCGGTTTAGCCGGGTCGCTGTGCTATATATTAATAATCTAAGTATCGGGATATAGGTATACGTATAATTCTATACGATAAGCCGGATAAGATTAGCTCAGGGAAGTCGCTAATCTTCTGTAAACGAGTTTCAAGACAGTGATGATTAAATTTTAGAAAATCACTCAAAAGTATCTATATATTGAACTTTTGAGGTCGCAAGGAGTACCAAATTAAAAGGCCCAGAAACTCTCAAGACGTCCTGAGAAGTCCCAGAAAGTTCCAGATACTCCTAAGAAGTTTCAAAAAGGCCCAGCAACTTCCTAAGAAGTCCTAAGAAGTCCGCAAAAGGCCGAGAAACTCTCAAGTCCCTTGTAGCCTCTATGGAAGTCTCTTGAAGTCCCAAAAAGTCCCAAAAAGTCAAATCAGGCTCGTGAAATTTTTCGCATTGATTCACCCCTCGAAATTACATAAATGAACTTCAGAATCAAAGGCAACAAGCAAATGACATAGATTTTGATTCATTTTTGTACTTTCGAAGCACAACAATTCTCTGTCACTGTATAAAAAATATATTCGATTAAGCATGTATTGGCCGTATAATCTCAACCAAAAGTGATTCTCGTCGACGATATTAGGTACTTCGGGATAAGGTAAAAATCGGAAAAAAATCAACCACAATCAAGACGATCAAAGTATTAACTTTGAATAATAATAATGCCCAAAAGTTATCAATAAATTGTTTAAACAAAACATTGTTTAACTAATTTTCTGGTAACGTTATTGTTTTTTCATCTCAAATGAATGCCCTAATTTTTCTGAATACACGTGAATTTTTTAAGAATTGTGTCACTATTTTGAAATTTCCGTTTTCGAAAATTTCCAAATTTTGAAAAATGGAATAAAAATTCTGAATTTTGGATATGTTTTTGTGAAAACGATGTAGATTACAATTCCGAAGTTTCCAGAGCGTGGAACAAATAGTTTCGTAAATACAGCCTCAACAAATTTTCGAAAACGGAAGTTTCAAAATAGTGACAAAATTCTTAAAAAATGCATTCGTGTTCAGAAAAATTAGGGCATTTATTTGAGATGAAAAAAAAATATCGTTACCAGAGAATTTGTCAAACAATGTTTTGTTTAAACAATTTATTGACAACTTTCGGGCATTATTATTATTCAAAATTAATACTCTTATCATCTTTATCATGGTTGTTTTTTCTCCAATTTTTATCTTACCACAAAGTACTCAATTTGCCGACGAGAATCATTTTTGGTTTAGATTGTACGGCCAATACATCCTCAACACGCAACTGATCGTGAGTATAATATCGAATAAGTTCAATACGCACACGAGTATAGGTACCGTCTTTTTCTTACAGGCTGTTATATGATCGTGCGGTAAATTTATGTACGTGTAAGGTAGTAGGTAACGCGTAGCATCTGTTATCCAACGTTTACACTCTAGGCCTAGGCCTAGGTCATTATACGGGAGTATAAATGTACCGTGTATACATATTTATTAATAGTTATCGATATTCGCATATCTGTATATAATAGAGAGAATTTTTTTATTTTTTAGTCAAGCAATCGCAGCTGAGGTAATAAAGTTAGTACCGCGGCATCAGTCATACAAGAATTAAAAATGTAATGATAATGAACCCCGCGGTGGTTTATGGTTGATTCGGAACGCTGTAATTTAATCAAAAATGTTAATCAGAGGATAAAAAAATACTATCAAACATACCATTTAAAATTGGGAAATTCATCTAACGGTATTCGAAGACTTATCGAATTTAATTATCGATGCTGTTATAGTGCTGTTACTCATGCGTTATGCGCTATGCGTAACTTCGACTGACCTTCGACCCCGAGATCGCAGCGAGAATTATTGCCGTCTAGACCGATAAATATTATTACTGAGGGAATTAATTAAAACCAGGAATTGAATTTCAAACTGAACATATTTTATAGAATGAATTATCTAACTTCATGATCAGGAATGAAAAAAAGAACGATCTTTAAATTTAAAGATTTGAAGATTTTATACAGCAGTTTGGAAATGGAAATAATTTTTTTGGAAATGATTTTGGAGAAGCTAAACGTGAAATCTTCAATTTTCAGCAAAAAAAAAAATCTAAAATCTAAAAGATCGAATGTTTTCAAAAACCGACCCCAATAGTTGAAAAAAACTTGCCTTTTCACTGATCAAGAATTATAAACTAATCTTGCATTAAAAATTGACCAAAAAGAGGAAAAAATTGACACAAAAATTCGACTTGATCTTGTGGAACAAAAAATTTATTACTAAAAGCACTCAGCCGAATGACAGGTTCTAGACTCGCGGAATGCAGTCCGCTTAAAAAAAAACAAAAAAAAAACGTATTTTTGTTCAAATATTCTACCCACCTTTGATCTTATCTTAAGGAATCCGGTATCCGTCAATCGAAAGGAAAAGTGTCTAAAAATTTGTATCAAGCTCGACAGATAAAAGATTTATTATCGAAACACGAAAATTCGCAGTTTTTTTTCTTCCTTTTTTATGCAATTTATGTTCAAGTGTTCGCTTCAGGTTATTTAATCGACAAATTCAAATCGAAAGATAGACAAAATTATAAACCATAAAAAATAAGGTACAAATGATAAAAATTCTTTAATAATGATTCATGCTATTAAAAATTGGGTAATTCTATATTGAGTTTTTCAAAATTTATTTATCCTTTTTTGTTTCAACTAAAAACGAATTTGAGACACTTTTGACTTCAGTATTTTGACCATGAGGTGATAATCGCTCAATAATTCGAAAACGAAGATGAAAAATCACGAATTTTTGAACCTCGAGAAGATCTAAATTCGAATAAACGTCGAAGACAGAAGAAAAGAGACAAATAAACATTTGGAACTGCGGCGATACAAGAAGCAGTATTACCTGGTCGAATCAGATTCGCACGTAAGTCCCGAGATCAACGTACAGGCTGCGAGTAAAACGGACCACACTCTCATCCTCGTCGAATACCACATCCACACGGTGTGTGTGAGCTGTATTACACCAACGAGATGGTCGAAATAACAGTACCTTCGAATCCACCGACCGCACAACGCTCCTACGTTCATTTCTTGCCCAGACGAGACTCACACGTTCCTGGTTTGCGGTACCGTTACCTTCTTCCTCAGCACCGAGACTCAAAGGCTCGAAGACTCAAGACTCAAACAACCTCCGAGTCTCCGACTCCTCGCGGTCTCCGGGTCCCAAAACCTCCGTCAGGGTCTCAGGGCGCCCAGACCTGGACCGGGGATAATTTTCGTCAACACCCATGGATCTTTCCACCGTCACACCGAGTGTGCCTCAATCACTGGGAATACAAATTGGATAAAAAAAGTCATTAAAAAAAACAGAAATCTGGTGCTGAGAGACTCGGTGAGTTATGACCGAGCGTCTAAACAAGAGTGTCAGTGAGTGGTTGTAATCTAATCTACAATATCAAATGTGGGACAGTGTGTTGGACACTGAGTGAGTACACCCTCGTATTTTATAATTAATCAACGTTAATATGAATTTAACTCCAATCGAGGAGATCGTGGCGCAATTTAGAAAAAAAAGGTACTTTTTTCTAACTGTTGAACAGAAAATTGGATAGTAATCGATATCAGAATTTGTGTAGCTGCGTAATAACTGGAACCAATGATTATAATCAGGTACGAAAAGAGTTTCTGATCACTACACAACGTTTCTCATTGACTGATTTTCAATTACCATCTTCAATTAGATTTTCTAAAAAAATTTCACGATCAAGAGTCTCGCGAAGGTTTTAATATGGGATATACAGTTATTCTCGATGTGATTATGGATGTGAATTCATCGTCCGGACTATGAGCGAGGCTTGAGGTAAACGACAGTATTTATTCGACGTCACAGTTGTACAGTTTGTCGTTAGAAAAGTTTTTTTAACCAAGATTTGATGACATTGAAAATTCGAGATAAGAGAAACCGTTCAATTCTCTTATATATTTTATTCATATATATATTGCATGAATGAATTATTTTGAGTTTCCTGAATTTAGTTGAGAAAATCAACTGTATGGTCCGGAGGATCGTTTTTTTATCATATATCTGTGTCATTGACCCAACATATAACGTTCGATACGGGACTATAAATTGTATATGTGTTACTTTTGTTTAAAAAAAGTAGGTAAATACGATAGTATATTATCTTATATGGAGAGATATAATATTAATAATAATTCACTTTGTAATTAATGCTAATGAAATCGACGAACTCGCTGTTTAGGAGGCTATATTGCAGACTATAAGTATACCGAATATCTACCGTGTTAGATTATTTATACATTTTTTCATAAAATACCTATCATTCTTCACGTGCCCTGGAACCAAAGTGTCTGAGAATTTGTCCAAAACTTGTTCTTCGCTTTTCTAATTCAGATAATAATAATCACAATTCGAGAGCCACTTTTAACTACATAAAAAAATTCTTGGTCTCATCGGATTCAATACGATAACCGAAAGAAGAAGAATTCAAGAAAAAAGTCTTTCGTCAGCCTCACAACGAATTGTTCCAATTTTGAAAATCTTTCTTAACATAAAATTTTAGAGATTTAGAAAAATTACTTCAACGATAAAAATTCTTAATTTAAAATAATTGACTCAATTCTTCCCTAATTACTGTACCTGTATCGAATGTCCCGTTATTTTTTGGGTTCGAAATAAGCCCACAATTAGTCTGATTATAAATCCCCGCTAAAGTACAATTTGTACAAATGATGCTAGATACACTTTTTTTTTGTTTGAATGGAAGAAAAGGTGAAAGGCTCGTTCGTAGGATATAACAAACGTGAACCAGAATCTAGATATTCCACTGTACAAACGCGTTACATTTTATTGTTTTCTCTTTATTGCAGAGAGGATATGCCTCCGCTACAAGTTCCTTGTCGTACCTGAAATTGAAACGATCCAAAAAATATACGAGATTAAAAGAAACCAAAAAAAATATGTCGGTCGTCGAAGACGGTTTCCGGCTGGCAGGAGCGCCTTCGGAGAGATCGATGAGGAGCAAGGCGAGGATAGACGCGCTCTTTGAGGATACGAGGTCCGTGTGCAGTTCGACCTTCGGATGGTACTCGGAGGTCAATTTACCCGGTTCGATTGAATTCGCGAATCTCGACGAAGTCGGGGCGGAGGAACAGAAGCGGGTTAACAGCGCCGTTCAGGCGAGGATAGAGGCGATGTTCGCTTCCGTCGAAGCTGAAACTGGAATTCCGGGCGAATGTGCCGCGGCGATATTACCGGTAAAGAAATTAAATGCCCATTGAAAACCTTTTTCAATTCTTTTTCATTCATTTATTTTGTGATTAACGATATATAGCAAGTGTGGTATAACTTTCTTCGTTTTCACATTTAATTTGTTGGAATTTAATGAAAATTCAAATAAGGCTCTACTTTCATTCTGAGTTTACGAACCGTGTCGCTGACAAGACGAGATTTTTAAACAATAGATGGAAAAACAGCCGATTGAACTGTCAATTCGTAATTTTTGCCGATTTTTAGAAGAATTTTTTCATAGGTTCTGGTTTTGAATTAATAATTTTGAGAAACAGACAAACAAATCAAAAATTTCTTTTTCTTAGTTGAATTAATTCAATCAATGCAGACAGTATTTCTTCATTTTTTGAAAGCTTCTCTTTAAAATCAATTTTGAAGATGATAAAATTATCTACAAAAAATGTTATATAAACTTTTCACGTCCAATTAACCGTTTACAAGATATTCTGACCTGAAAATCACCGAAAAGTGGTCAAGCTAAATAAATAGTATCTACCTCAATTTGCCTATATCTCACTTCTGGTTGTCCGTAGCGAGAAACTGATTCATATCAATTTTGAAGCTCATAAAATTATCTACAAAAAATGTTCCGTCAATATTTCACGACTAATTAACCGTTTACAAGATATTCTGGCCTAAAAATCAATGAATCACGTTTGACTTCGAGTGGTCGAACCAAAAGAATAGAACGTATCTTAATTTGCTTATATCTCACTTCTGGCTACTCGTAACGAAAAACTGCTTCATATCAATTTTGAAGCTCATAAAATTATCTACAAAAAGTGTTCCGTCAATATTTCACGGCTAATTAACCGTTTACAAGATATTCTGGCCTAAAAATCAATGCATCACGTTTGACTTCGAGTGGTCGAACCAAAAGAATAGAACGTATCTTAATTTGCTTATATCTCACTTCTGGCTACTCGTAGCGAAAAACTGATTCATACCAGTTTTGAAGCTCATAAAATTATCTACAAAAAATGTTCTGTCAATATTTCACGGCTAATGTACCGTTTACGAGATATTCGGGCCTAAAAATCAATGAATCACGTCTTACTTCGAGTGGTCAAGCTAAATGAATATAGTATCCGTCTCGATTCGCTTACATCTCACTTATGACTGCTATTAGCTAAACACTGATTAAGACCAATTTTAAAGCGTATAAAATCACCCACAAAATATGTCATATCAATATTTTACGAATATTAACCGTTCATGAGATATTTCATCTTAAAAGTCAATCAATTACCCAACATCTTCTTCAATCTGACTCCTCACGCCATAATTTCTTGCAGCCGTGCAGTAATTTCAAATCAATCCCCAACCACATCCTACTTTTTAATTAATAAACACCATCAATCCCCAGGTGAGATACCTGGGAGCAGCGCCGGTGGGAGGTCGAGTAGCGAGCGTGCGTGGTCTCCAGGAGCCTCTCCGCGACCTCTTAGGTCGTTTGGAAGAGTCCCTACCGGCTGAGCTGGAAGTCTCTCGACGCGGGTTGACCTTCAGGACCAGCGAGTCCCTCGAGAAGACCAACCCCTTCCGAAGGATCGCAGTCTGGAGCGCCCTCCGTCTCCGCTCGAAGAGCTCACCCTCCGGCGAGGTCCACTACGCCTTCGTCCCCCTCGTAGGTGACGACACTCTCTCAAACTGCGGAGAAGACAAGCACGCTGACCTCTACAGGACCATGAGGGGCCTCAAGAAGATGGTAAAGTCGAGTCCCCCCATATTCGCGGTCGTTATGCGCAGGCCCGGGACCGTCCCCCTCCTCGAATGCCACGCCTTCGCCTGCCAGGCCGAGGAGGACGCGGTCGCGGCCGCCGCCACCCTGTATAGAGCCCTGCTCGCCGATCTCGACGGTAATCGGAGACGGCCCAGGCAGGCAAACGGCGTCGGCTGCGTCAGCCTGGCCTCCGTCACCTCGATCGGGTCGAGCGTGAAGGTCAGGGAGGCCAAGGTAGTGCTGAGCCCCCCCGTCAGGCCCCCGAGGGTGAAGAAGAGCTCGAGGGAGGAGGGGAACTCGAGCTCAAGCGACCGGAGGACCCTGGAGCCTCTGGACGTGAAGGAGGAGGACATCCTCGAGAACAGGAGCCGCAGGTCGTCCATATCGCTGGCCAACGCGCTCCCGCTGTCTCTCGGGACCCCGGAGATCACGTACGGGAAGAAAGTCCTGCAGGAGAACGAGAAGAACCTCGGTAGGGTTAATAAATCGCCGATTTATGGACAGGAGAACCCGACCAACCTGAAGAGCTACGACGTCTTCCAGAAGATTGGTAAATCGGTGGAAAACAGTTACGAGAAGCTACCGAAGAGCTCCGAGATCTACGGCAGAAAGATGCAGAGGGACCAGATCCTGAGGGACGCCGACAAGATCTCGGTCGACGCCCCGGAGGATAAATCGAACAAGGTCGAATACGCGCAGGCCAGGCCCCGCAGGGTGGCCAGCAGGGCTGGTAGCGAACCCCCAAGAATACCGGCGAACACCCAGGAGACGAGGCTCAAGAAGGCGCAGAGCGACCTCGACCTCGACGGCGGCGACCTCATGACCAGGGTCGAACTGCCGAGGAGGGGAAGCTTCCTGGGTTCCAACTGTGCCAGGAAGCAGGAAAACTTTCAGGGAGGCACTCCTCTGGGATTTACCGAATTATTCGACGAGTTCAGGAACCAGGAGGGACTCACCAACGTCGACGATATACTGGCAGCTATAATCGGTAGGGTTTTTCGGGATCTTGGTCAATTTTGATTACCGTAAACAGTGTAAACTGGTTCTAAGTCACGTCGAGGTTGAACTTGAGGTGGAAGAAAGAATATCGAATATATCTTGAAAATTGTGGCTATAATCATACGTTTGCAAAACGGTGACCATGAATACCAACTCCGAGACCGTTTGTCCGACCGATTTGAAATTTATACACTATTTTTGAGACATTGTTATCTACCATTTGATAGCAGGATTTTTTTATCGGACTATTTGATTTCGAAAAATAGGCAAAAACGTCTTTCAAAAGGACCAAAAAATCCTCAAACTTCAATATTTCAACCAAATTTAGAATTCTTTTTATCCTAAATGAAGTTTAAGACACTTGAATTAATTTTCGATTGTTTTGTGGTTTTTTTTTTCTCAAAGATCCCGAAGGGATGTCTTTCAACGATCTCAAGCCCCTCTACAAGGAATTCCTGTTGAAATTAGCCGCCACACTGACCAGAGACGAATTGTACGAACGATCAGCGAGCATAATGCGACGACGTCGTCGTCCCCAGCGGGGAAGAGCCTCGAGACGACCCTGTCTCCTGGGGAGAGCGATCAAGAGATCCGTTTCCCGGCTCAGAGGAGGACCGACGGAATTTACTTCGGTCATATTTCCTGCCAGGAAGTTGAACGACAGTTTGGGCAGCAGCTCCTCCTACGATGCTAGGAATAATAACAGGAACAGAGATAGAGTCCTGGCGAGTAGATTGGGGAGGAAACGATCGTCGAGGAAGAGGTCGAAGACCACTGCCGTCGGACACACCACCTCGGAGGACAGCGATACTTGTAAGGATTATTTCTGGTTCCTCGATTTTTTCTATTGTTTTCTTTGGGAACCAAGTTTTTGATTCTTATTTTCTTTTCTTTTTTTTTTTTTGTTTCATTGTTGTTTCAGGCAGGAGGATCGGAAGAGGAATAGCAGCGAATCGTAGCAGCAGTGGTTACGTGAGTTGCAGCGAGTGCAGCTACGATTCCGAGTCGTGTACCTGTGTCTCGGCGGACAAGTGTTACTGTTCGCTTTCTCGTCAGGTATCATCGTCGGAGACGGCACCGCCTCCGGTTGCGACGATTATTTGCTCATGTGATACGGACAGTTGTTCCGAAAGTAACAAGTGCTATTGTGCCAGAAAATTGCCGGTTCGTCAACCGACGATTCTTGAACAACTCAGACAACGGGGTATTGTGCCATCCGAAAGCACCCTGAGCAGGACCGAGAGTCCCCAGGTCGTCAGGACCCTCAGGACCAATAAAAGCTACTCTTCTACGAGGAGCTTGGAATTCCTGAAGGTAATTCATTCATAGATCATCATGAGCCAGCGTTTGAACTTCCGGTTATTCATTCTGCTTCCAGCAATTTTTCGAGTATCAATTTTTATGAGATTCCGAGACTTTTGAGTGTCTTTTCCCCATGAACAAATTGGATTTGCTATTTTGATCAGCGACCAAAAGAACCATGTGGTACCAAATTTCGTTCAAATATCATAATTTTAATGTTTTTTTCTGTTAGACAACGATTCCTCAGGTATTCCTGTGAAATCTGAGCAAAAAAGGAAAACTTGGACCATTTTTATGACCGTTATAATCTGTACATTTGGTGTCTTCCAGGTACGTCCAAGGGCCCAGAGTAGTTCCGACAATTTAGCACTGGACTACGACCTTTTTAGTCCAGGTAAAAACCCTCGTTCCACAACTTCGTCCTGTAAAAGTGACAAGGTGTTGGTTGTCGGTGCCCGGGATCCCCAGGGTCGTCTGATCTACGTTGGCGGTACAGGAAGGGGAAAAAGGACCCCGTCCAACGGTACTGGGAGGTCCAGGGGTCACCACGAGGCACTGTCCATTAAAAAGAGCGCCGAAATCGCCGCAGTTTTTGGAAATTCTAATAAAAATTCTAGAAGAGCCAGTAACGCTTCTAGCTTGAGAAGTTCTGCAAGCTTGGAAGCTGGACTCGGTTATTTACCCTAAAAATTTTCAAAGAGTATATATAAATATTTCAAGGAAATAAAATAGAAGTTAGAGAAAAAATTAATTGCAATCTTTGATACACATATTTTTAATTTTTTATGATTCAATTTCATTAATTTTTGTGCCCAAACAAACAAAAAATCGATTCGAAATCATCGATTATTATTCAAGCGAAATTGGAAATTGTTTAAATAATAATAATAATAATAATAATTAATAACCACGAGGCAAATTGCTCAAAGTGCCATTTCATAGTGAAACAAAAAAATAAACGAAATATTTCATTATAGTCGAGAATTTACCTTTTTTTTAAATAGTTTTTCAAATTTCTTATTTATTTTTATTAATTTATCAATAACAATAATAAATTTTTATCAGTTTTCTCTCCATGGAAAAGCTCAATTTCTAGAAATGATAAAAGAAAAAAAATGTGTGTAAAAATCATGTAAAAAAAAGGGAAAAGAAATTATTACAGTGGGAACCAGAATGCGTAAAATAGCTCATAATTAATGAGAAAATTTTTTTAGACTCGTATCGAGAGGGCTGTGACCCTGATTATTAATTAATGTATTTTATAAAAACCCTGGTTTCAGGTTTAGATCGCTCAACTATCCGATTATCAGTTCTCAATATACGATTTATATGATGACATATATTGAAATATATTGATAAAACTGTTCTTAGATAGTTTGAGTATATAAATAATAAAATATGTAGGATAAAACGCATTACTTAAGTACCTAAATAAGTGATAAAAGTATAAATAAATAATTTAAGAAACGGATGTAAATTCATAAGAGGGAAGAGTGCAATATTTGAAGGTCGTTAATAAATGATGAATATAGGATATAACAATAAATTACACTATATTTTTCATTATTATATATAAAGTACATCATATAGTATCCATAATTTGCAGAATGATGATTCCTAATTTATATAAATTTTTTCAATTGTTATTATCATTATCTTAATCATGAAAATAAAATAAAAACCTACATCAGGTTATTTATAAATCTTCTATAAAATCTTGGTCCATTTTTTTAAATCTATCTTCGTACTCGACTGGCACTTCGACTTCTCTCAAATTGTCCAATCCTATTTCTTCTTCTTTTCTGAAAATAAACAATGAATGATACGTTAATTAATAATTATTAAATTTTAAAGCTTACAATTTTCGATTAATTTAGAATAAAAATCTCTTTTTTTATGAACAAGAAAAACTTACTTTATTAAAATATCCACTACGTTCTCACAGGCCAATAAAACCGCCCTGTCTTTTTCCCACTTGTGATATTCTCTGAGTATAACATAAACGTTCTTTTCCCTCAAAATCTCTCGTCCCTCTTTCGTGGCGCAGAGCTGGGCCAAAGCCTCCAACAGCATAGTTCTGTCGAAATATAACGAAATAAAATTAATTTCACTAAAATCATGAATTATTTTCATTTTTCTAGTACTCTTTCTTCTTTTTTGTCCAGGGAACTTTGAAAATTGCACCCTTTTCCGTTTTACCTGATGTCGGGGTCGGGTTCCCTGGTCTTATCTTCCGGGAGGTACTGCAGTTCTATAGGTAGCTGGTCGTTATCTTCGTCCGAGAATTCCTCGGGTCCAGAAAGCGGCAGTAAAAGTCGCGGTAGAATGTCTATCTCCGTGCCGAGGAGCCATTTGTGATACTCGGTATCGAAACAACAGTTCTTTAAAGTACCGACTATCCCACCTCTCCTCACTGTGCTCTCCGAGTACTCCGTGAAAGGAAGAAGCCTCTGAATCACGCAGCGATCCTGGTCCAACAAGTATCTGAAATAATAAAACCGACCTAGATGAGCACGAAAAAAATTTAAACAGTGAAACTTGAGGACTAAGAAGCTTAGAAAACTGAAAATGTCGAAATATAAAGATTGTGAATTCGAAAACTTAAGAAATTCTCATTCTCAAACACTTCAGATCTGGAGAATTTGAATTCTGAACAGTTTTGTGATAAAATTTTCTCGGTTTAGGGGCAAATGAGTCAATTATGAGGATTTCTCTGCCTTGAGATACTATTTTGTGTGACGAGACCTTCGAACGTTTTTCGATTGGCTAAGATTGCTGAAAACAGGACCCAAATAGTGAAGCGTGGCTCCCTTCGTGTTGTATTTTTGTGAGGTAAATGCGGAGACTATCGTGTCCCATTTGAAGCCGCTATTTTCTATCAGCGACACGATTCTGTCCGTTAGAAAATGCGCTCTGGTCAGATTTGATAATATCATACAGCACGGATCAGCCAGCTGGTTATCCTTGTCTAGTATGCATCTGAAAAAGCAACAAAGACATAGAATCTTTTATAATTAATTCGTGTCGTGTTTCCACGAAATTAAATTTAATCGTGTAGATCAAGTTATTGTTTGAAAAAACCTTCTTTATCCAAGTGTAACGCAGATTTTCAACAGATAAAACAAAAGTATATCCCTGAAAGCAAGAATTTCCAAATAAATGTACTTTTGAAATAGGTACTCAGCAGGCCCATAAATGCCGACAATATTTACTTTCAGGAGAATATCAATCGTCAACCCTGTGGTTATTCTGAGAATCGATTTAAAAAATCGTCTCGATGATTCAAAATCCTCAATTTTTGTACCTAAGGCAGGTAGATATCAGATTGTCGTTGGGCTTATCGTCGTTATTCATTTTTGAAGATTCTGATATGACAACGAGGGCGTTGGCTCCAGGTTCACTGGCCGATATATTGACCAGAGAAAGAGTCGCGTCTTTGCAGACAGACGCGGAAGCATCCTGCACCAAGAGAACAAGCTGCCTCAATATAGCCGGAGAACCGAGCAGCAGCTCGATCCCATCCTTGCTGCCGGTCACACCTAGAGAATGATCAGAGTTTGAAACATTTATGCATTTGACGTAATTAAATTTTGGAATTTTTTTCCTAGTTGACTTCGAAAATAATTTTTTTAGAATCACTAGAATGATTACATGAACAAAAAACGTTTATTAGCATCAATGAATCGAAATAATAAACAAATTCATTTAGATTTACATAAATTTGAATATTTTCTACTCTAATTCGTTTTTCTTTTGTTTTCTACTCTAAATACTGATTAATTTATTCATTT
>JAEUYN010002442.1:0-26631 GCA_018257835.1 Euura lappo | reverse complement strand
GAAGATTTACCCACTCTTCTAGGTGGGCGACGTGAAATTTATCGCCAATTTTTAAGCGATCCATCGATTATCATATACAGGATAAAAACTGATTATATTCTACAAGGTTGAAAAAAACTTGACTCCGGAAAAACCCTAACTCATCGTGTCAGCTACAGACCGTACGGTTTTCCTAACCCTGTAGAGAACAGACTCTTCTTATTTCACAATATGCAAACTTTAGATCAAGATTTACACCAAGATTTTTGCTGATGCAAATTAGACCCACATTGAAACAGTTGATAAATCGCCTCTTCCAGCTCTCTAAAATTCACCAGCTGACCTTTAATCTGCGAAACAATTTTGTCTCACCTTGGAACGGGGTGAAAGAAACTAATTAGCGAATTGTGGGCGGGAATTTGACCTTTCAGGCAGACAGAGATAACATCTAGTAATTTCATTATAGCTTCCGATATAAATGAAAATTGAAGTGGAATACGTGTTTTATGTTTTCCGAGTGAATTTATTGAGTAATTTTAGATGAGCAAAGAGAAATATGGTTCGATTTTTCAGCAAGTCATTTCTTCGGTTAGTTCTCGTCTCGAATTGTCTAGGGATGAAAATCGGACATCGTCGATATCGGCTTACCCGCTGCTGACTTTCAACTTCTGAATCCTGGCCCCGGCTAGAGTCCGGACTCTTGGCTTTTGATTCGAGGATTTTCTAACGACGGTGACTCGTAGCTTTTTCCCATTGTGCAACGACGATACAATGCCGCGTCTTGTAAAATAAAACCAGACGGCCTTATGTTCCGATACAGAAGAGAATAAATAACAACTGGTATGGAACGAGTTACCATTTCGCGTGTCTAATGGCAGAAGGTCGTAAGTGCCAAAAATGCGATTTTGGTGCCAGAAGGTCGTATAATTATTATTTTTACGCCATTCGCTTTGAGAATAATCTGAACGTGTAAATCAATCAAAATTAGAAGATCGAAAACTTAAAAGCATAAGGTCGGATGTTGGCGAATACGCCCTTCTTCCATTATGAATTGTAATTAAAAAACGAAAAAGAGATAAAGCCAGAAGGTCGTAATCGACACTTTTTTTGTTTTCACATTTTTTCTGAAATCGTCGTCAAAACTGGTGAAACGCGCAGATAACTTGGAAAAACCCGAGTTTCGAAAAATTCGATAAAAAAAATATGACCGTAAAACCAGAAGGTCGTAATCGACATTTCTTTTTTTTTCACATTTTCGCTTTTTTCTGAAATAATCATCAAAACTCGTGAAACGCGCAGATAACTTGAAAAAACCCGAGTTTCGAAAAATTCGATAAAAAAAATATGAACGTAAAGCCAGAAGGTCGTAATCGCCATTTCTTTTCTTTTTTTTTTCACATTTTCGCTTTTTCTCTAAAATAGTCATCAAAACTCGTGAAACGCGGAGCCAACTTGAAAAAACCCGAGTTTCGAAAAATTCGATAAAAAAAATATTAACGTAAGGCCAGAAGGTCGTAATCGCCATTTCTTTTTTCGCTATTTTTATTTTTTTATTTAATTATCCTCTTTTTTCATTGTTTTGTTCATATTTTTTTATCGAATTTTTCGAAACTCGGGTTTTTTCAAGTTATCTGCGCGTTTCACGAGTTTTGATGATTATTTCAGAAAAAAAGCGAAAATGTGAAAAAAAAAGAAATGTCGATTACGACCTTCTGGCTTTACGGTCATATTTTTTTTATCGAATTTTTCGAAACTCGGGTTTTTTCAAGTTATCTCCGCGTTTCACGAGTTTTGATGACTATTTTAGAAAAAAGGCGAAAATGTGAAAAAAAAAGAAACGGCGATTACGACCTTCTGGCTTTACGTTCATATTTTTTTTATCGAATTTTTCGAAACTCGGGTTTTTTCAAGTTGTCTGCGCGTTTCACGAGTTTTGATGACTATTTTAGAAAAAAGGCGAAAATGTGAAAAAAAAAGAAATGGCGATTACGACCTTCTGGCTTTACGTTCATATTTTTTTTATCGAATTTTTCGAAACTCGGGTTTTTTCAAGTTATCTACGCGTTTCGCGAGCTTTGACGACTATTTCAGAAAAGTGATTTTTTTTCGATGTACTGACTTTAATTGTTGAATTTCGTATTTTTCAGGTTTTTTTTCAAATTTTACTTCCACTAAAGGCAGAAAGTCGTATAATGTCACTTACGACCTTCTGGAATTAGTGAGCCGGATTATTTTTCTTTGAATCAGGTTCAGAAGGGCGTATACGCCAGGACTTACGACGTTCTGAGTTTAAATTGACGAATTTTCAATTTCAACGGTTTTGAGCCTATTTGAAGGTTCTCTGCATAGATAAATCTAAAAAAAAAATATACGACCTTTTGGCCTTGAAAATTCCAAACGGTCGTATAATGGCACTTACGACCTTCTGCCATTAGACACGCGATTTGCTCTAGACATCTCAAGAAATTGTCCAAATATTTCGAATAGACTAAAAGCCATTATTGAAGAAATTTTTTTTCGCTCTATTTTGAGCTACGAGTGAAAAAAGCTCCGATGACCGTTTCGCGATGACAAAGCTCGAACAATCGGATCGCGATAATCACAAATCACGATTTAGGAGGCAAAAAGCGAAAAAGTGAAACGAACCTAGGAAATGAATTCGCTCGTATGTCAGCTACGGTCCGAGAAACTTCCGGTGCGAAATGCAGGTTGCAAAATACAAAATGCAGAATCTACGAGGTCATAAGGTTTATTGTGCGAACAACGGCGCACGCAATATCACAAAACCGGTAATCTGGTTATTTATAACGAATGGATTTGATGAAAATTTTCGAAGCTTTTCCGCACGCGCTGCGACCCCACAATGCAATATTTTCTCAAATTTCACTCTCTGTCCACTTTAACGTCAATTTTTACAAATTTAACTACATCAGCGAAACTAAGACGGTTATTCGGTGATTTTGAAAGACGCGCTAAAGAATTACCCGCAAATTTTAAGAAAATTTTTACGCATGGCCGCCGCGTTTTCGACTATTATCATCATTTTCTTCACGCTTCATGCATGGATTCGAATAGGGGACGTGGATAAAACTGAAATTTGTTGTAGAGATCGCCGTCGCGGGTGCCATCAGCGTCGTGTTATATTTGTGGTCAAAGGATTGCATTTTGATACAAAAAATTTTGCTCATAAACGCAATAGCGCAGTACAGCCCCAAACTCGCAGTCTCCGATCCAATTACATTTTTAATAAAAGTTTATCCATCATGCGCTGCGCGAGTCACGTTCCGGTTGTATCCCAACGGGTTAGCAAAAAAAAAAAAAAAACTTCAGTACGTGCACGTGAACTTTTTTTCTCTCCTCAACCTCTGACGTTCATTCAATTTTCACATCCCCGTCATGATGCGATGATCATCTTTGGTCACATTTCGATAATTACGATCAAGCTCAGTTTTTTTTTTTTTTTTTTTGTCTACTGTTTAAATTCCCTTTTTTCATGAGTGACGTCACCCGATTCTAATTCCGGTTGTTAAGCGGTAAAAACAACGAAACGGACCTTTGATTGTTCCACGAACAAAATACCCGGAATGGAATCTGGGTTCAGTTTGTTGAAATAAATTACGTTATAACAGTGAAATGAATGCTTGACAATTATGAAAATCGCTGGGCTCATCCTTAACAATTAGTAGGTATATGACTGATGTTTGACATCCACCGTGAAAAATGTGGTACGAAATAGAGAAGTACAAGTGACGTTTATGCACGACACGAAGGTGAGACCTGAAATACATATATTTATTTCAGAAGAGCTGTCGGAGGTTTAAATTTTTCATGTGCAGGTTGAGAAAGCGTGTGAGAGACTCAAGGGTGGAGGCAAGAGCTAACTGTGAACAGGTACATCTGAACCAAGAAGAAAAAAATTGTATAAAAAAATAAATAACCCCGGTGACAATGGGTTACTTTCAGTCCAGACGCGACGTGAGCCAAAGAAAATTAATACAAAGTAGAAAACTTTGTCGATCAAAAGATTTTTTGATGCGTTATACTGCTGTCTGCAATTCTTTTATCAGAGAAGTTATAAGTTATGTCATTGACAAACAAGTCGATATATACGAACGACTGTTTGCCCTTGTTCAAATACTTTGCCTCCCAATTTTTTATCTTTGTACCCTGGTGAAAATAATTTCTACGCCAAACTACGAAAAGAATCTACGAAAAAGTATCGGATTTCGGACTTTGCGTAGTTTATTTTTACGCCAGATTTTGTACAGAGTAGTAGTTTTTCGTAGATAGTTGTAGAATGAAATTCGATGTCTATATGAATTGTCGTTTCTAGGTATTCATAGTTTATCGTAGTTCCTCGTAGTTTTTTCGTAGATAGTTGTAGAAGCCAGTTTCGGGATTGTACCTGGATCCTACCCGTACCGCAATTTAATAAACGAAGCGATTTCAAAGTAATTCGACCTATTTTTAGAAAAAATCTACTCAACGTTGATGGAATTATTGAATTTAAAATTTAAAAAAAAAAAAATTATCCCCAGAAGGATTTGAACCTAGCTCACTTTTAGGGGCCACCCATCCAAGTACTGACCGCGTCCGATGTTGCTTAACCTCGGTGATCCCCAGATGTATGGTCTTCAACTCGCCCAAATTCATCTCCTTGCAGAACTTGACATTTTCTGGCAAGATGAAGTTAGTGACTGACATGGAACTTCAACTGAATATTTGAAAAGCTTTGTCACGTTAAGCTTCATATTCTGCCAGCTTTTCGTAGAAAATCATACATTATAGTAATTTTGCGTAGAAATTCGTACTATTCAACAAACAATCACCAAAGTTTAATCAAATCCTTCCGGCAATTAGACTTTTCACTTTTGTTGTAGAAAATTCTAAATTATCGTAATTTTTTGTAGTTTTATACTTTCGATCTACGTAAAAAGATTCTCATACATTTCAGTCGTAAATTTCTGTAAATGTTCGTAGATATTCATAGTTTGTGCAATTCTTATCTACCATATTCCGTAAAATCTACGAAAATTTTTTAGGGTTGATCATGGTCGTAGATTTTCGTAAACTTTCGTAGATATTTGTAGTAAAGATATTCTGTTGCTTGAAAGATGTAAATTTCCATAATTAATCATGAAATTTTGTAGTTTTCTACTTCCGGAACTACGAAAGACTACGAAAAATGACGAGAAATTGCAAACAATTCCGATTTTCTGAACATTTCTACGATTTGACAGTTTTTGTAGTTTGACGTGAAAATTATTTTTACCAGGGATATTCCGTCGTCGGGAAACTGTAGATTTTTGTAATTGTTCATGAAAATCCGTAGTTTTCCACTGCCAAAACTACGAAAAACTACGACAAATCAAGACAAGAACATTCAGCTTCATTCCGTTTGTAGATTTTCGTAGATTCCCGTAGATACTCGTAGAACTGATATTCCGTTGTGGGAAAACTGTAGATTTTCGTAATTGTTCAAGAAAATCCGTAGTCTTCCACTTCCAAAACTACGAAAAACTACGACAACTCAAGACAAGAACATTCAGCTTCATTCCGTTTGTAGATATTCGTAGATTCCCGTAGATACTCGTAGAACTGATATTCCGTTGTGGGAAAACTGTAGATTTTCGTAATTGTTCATGAAAATTCGTAGTTTTCTACTTCAAAAACTACGAACAACTACGACAAATTACGAAAAATTATGAATTATTACGAAAAACCTCGTTTTTCTACGCATTTTTACGCTTCGGTATTTTTCGTAGTTTGGCGTAGAAATTGGCTTTTCACCAGAGGTACACGTGTAGGCATTTGACCCAACATTGTTCATTGTTCGATAACGTTTCTCAGCGAACGTTGATTAAAAGTTATACAATTGAATTCTACTCTACTTTTTATGTTCTTAATTCAATTAAATTTTCCCAGCATTCCCTTCAGCCATTTGTTTCATAAATTTAGTAATCCTGATATAATTAAACTAAACTTTTGCCCACAAAAAATAACAGACAATAAACCCCACCCACAATTTTAATTAAATGAATAATGCGTCCAAGAGGCTTGCCGATAAAGCCTCAAGATGACAGGGTAAGGCAATGAAGATAAATACGCCAGCTCACAATCAACCCAAGAAAGCTCTATGGGAAAGTAATGACGTACAAAACTGCTACTTATACACTAACCCTCAATTTTGTCATTCTGCACAGTAAATTTTATAAAGAAATTCGTGCAATATCATTCTCCCTCGAAGAAATCCATCCAAGGCTGTGGATCAGGACCCTGAAGAGTCGACTCAATTAATTCGTAATGATGTATCATCTACAACGTCGCGTGTGACATTTTGTACATCAGAGCCTCTGCCCTATAACCCAGACAGTACAAAACTGAAAATGACCAAATGTTGTCTATAAGTCCAAAAGAAATCTTAAAAATGTAATTTGGACTCAGACAACATTCAGTCATGGTGAAAATAATTTCTACGCCAAACTACGAAAAATACCGAAGCGTAAAAATGCGTAGAAAAACGAGGTTTTTCCTAATAATTCATAATTTTTCGTTACTTATCGTAGTTGTTCGTAGTTTTGTAAGTAGAAAACTACGGATTTTCATGAACAATTACGAAAATCTACAGTTTTCCCACAACGGAATATCAATTCTACGAGTATCTAGGGGAATCTACGGAAATCTACAAACGGAATGAAGACGAATGTTCTTGTCGTGATTTGTCGTAGTTTTTCGTAGTATTGGAAGTAAAAAATTTACGGATTTTCATGAACAATTACAAAAATCTACAGTTTCCCGATAACGGAATATCCCTCGTAAAAATAATTTTCACTTCAAACTACAAAAACTTTCAAATCGTAGAAATGTTCAGAAAATCGGAATTGTTTGCAATTTCTCGTAATTTTTTGTAGTCTTTCGTAGTTCCGGAAGTAGAAAACTACGAAATTTCATGATTAATTATGAAAATTTACATCTTTCAAGCAACAGAATATCTTTACTACAAATATCTACGAAAGTTTAGGAAAATCTGCGACCGTGATCAACCCGAATAATTTTTCGTAGATTTTTACGGAATATTGTAGATAAGAATTTCACAAACTATGAATATCTACGAACATTTACAGAAATTTACGACTGAAATGTATAAGAATCTTTTTACGTAGATTGCAAGTATAAAACTACAAAAAGAATTACGATCATTTAGAATTTTCTGCAACAAAAGTGAAAAGTCTAATTGCCGGAAGAATTTGATTAATCTTTGGTGATTGCTTGTTAAATAGTACGAATTTCTACGCAAAATTACTATAATGTATGATTTTCTACGAAAAACTGGCAGAATATGAAGCTTAACGTGACAAAGCTTTTCAAATATTCAGTTGAAGTTCCATGTCAGTCATCAGTCAACTTCATGTTGCCAGAAAATGTAAATTTCCGCAAGGTGATGAATTTGGGCGAGTTGAAGACCACACGTCTAGGGGGTCAGTACTTGGATGGGGTGGCCCCTAAAAGTGAGCTGGGTTCAAGTCCTTCTGGGGGTAACTTCTTTTTTTTTTATTTCAAATTCAATAATTCCATCAACCTTGAGTAGATTTTTTTTTTAAATAGGTCGAATTACTATGGAATCGCATCGTTTATTAAATTGCGGTACGGGTAGGATCCAGGTACAATCCCAAAACTGGCTTCTACAACTATCTACGAAAAAACTACAAGGAACTACGATAAACTATGAATATCTAGAAACGACAATTCATATGGACATCGAATTTCATTCTACAACTATCTACGAAAAACTACTACTCTGTACAAAATCTGGCGTAAAAACAAACTACGAAAAGTCCGAAATCCGCTACTTTTTCGTAGATTCTTTTCATAGTTGGGCGTAGAATATTTTCGTAGTTTGGCATAGAAATTATTTCCACCAGGGTCATGTTCAGTTTTCTGCCGTCTGGAAAGACATTCCTAAGAAATCCTAAAGAGGCCCTAGTCTGGTCGTATAGTAAGCAAACTTCAGACCTATGGTAGCCCCATATCGAGGATTCCCTATCATTACGAACTGGTAGGATTCATCGAGCCTTTACCACAGCCAAATGAAGAAAACAGGTTATCCTTGATGAATCTCTGAATTGAGGAGTGTAGTGGAATTCATTCGAAAGTTTGGTAATCGATTTTTTTTTCACGATTTGATACTGAGAATATCTTGGCTCATTTTGCGAGGACGTATAAGACGTATAATATAGAGGGGTGGGGGGGGGGATATTATTGAGAAATTATTTGGCGTAGCATGAGAGCGATAAACGTGGCTGTAAATTATACTTCAGGAAACGTATTGGGTCGACCACAAAAAGGTCGATCGTTGAGTATTTCGGTCTAGCACCAATCTAACCTAAAGCCACAAATATTCAGGCCAAATAAGTATTTCCTATCCGAAGGGGGCGGAAATCTTGGCACCGTTGTACGACGCATAAAGATGTCCCTTCCATCGATTCTAAATTATCGCCCGGAATAACCTATTCCTCGACTACCAGGGGTGAGTCTTTCCAACCCTCACACGCGCTGTCTACGATATCCTCGAAGCACGAATTTCCTGTAGAACGAAATGATTTCGACACAGGGTCGATATTACACTGCCTATCATCGATACCTGGAACAGGGAAACTAAAAAAAAAACGTTAAAAACGGTCGATTTTGACGATCAAATGTTAACTAAATCGAATTTCTCTCCAAATTCTCCGTTCATTCCCTACGGACCTTTAGCAAGAATCAAGAATTCTTTGTCTTGGGGATGACTTTGGCATAGTAAATCATTTGGCAGTCTAACCACCCTGAAATTTCGATTCCCCAAACGATCTCGAGCCACGTAGAACCTAACGAGGCACGCCACAGCGTTGGTTTTTCTTTCAATCCACATTTATTTATCATCCCGTACTTATCTATTTTTTTTTTTGCTTGTATCCTCGAAGTAATTCCTACCGCGTTTTCCACCGCTATTATCGTTACTTTCATCCCCTTCTTTTACTCCTGGTATAGCACTCTACGAGTTGCTCTAAACGCACGGACGGTCGCTGTATCGACTCGAGACGGTTGTTACACGTGCCTTTCTTCTAGTCCCCAACATTTTCTTTTTATTTTTTGCACCCCTTTAATCCCCCACCCCATTTCTGTGTCGTGTTTCTTGGTGCACTGCAGTCATTTTAGCCCATTCGCACGTGGGAAAACGGCACCCACCGACACACATCTGGATATTTACGAGAGACCTTACCACCCGTTAGCAGAACTCTGGTCCAAATGAGTCAGGCACTAATAACCGAATTAGCGCGAAGCTGGCAATTCGCTGAGTGTTTCGCGTTTCCCGGAAAGAGGGTCAAAAGTTCATAGTACTGGATGCGAAGAGGACAGAAAAAGAAAAAATTGTTTCTCTGATCGCTTGTTCATGGACAAACTGTGTGCTCTGTCTATTGTTACATTCGGCACTTATCGGATCTACGCCAAGTGTTGCCGGCTAATTTATGAGAAATAAAAGAGCCTTGCGTAACTCACAGTGACAAGTCGATTCTCAGGGTCGAATGACAATTGAGGTTATTTACGATCGGACGAACCGATTGGAGCTAATTTACGCGGAACGTGGAGGCTCCCCATTTAAGCTCACCCACGTCGTTATTCTACCCCCTTGAACTGCAGCCCTCGAAGCGTAGATACGGGTACAAAATTCGTCTCTCTCTCTCTCTCTCTCTGTGTGTGTGTGTCCCACAGTAAATTCGGAAATACGTCGTCTCGCGATAAAAGGTGTGTATGTATAACATGCAGGCGAGACAAAGACGGGGGGATGCCGAGAGAGGGATGGAGGCGAACAACAGGGCGATAAAGAAGGGTGTCAGGTAACGCAGGGTGGAAAAGCCGGGAGAGACTACCGGGAAGAAAATAGAGAAACGTGGGTTGGAAAGTCCCTCGGAAAACCCTCCTTGCGCAGTACGTTATCCTTCACCCGTAACCGAAGGAGCCCCTCTTTACAAACTGCCTAAACTTTGACTATCAATAGCAAGTCTTACGGGCAGAACGTAGTCTTGTAATGTAATGTACCCAAAGTTGGTAGGAAACTTTGTTCGGCATATTTAGGACCGTCAATGGATCGGAAGTTGCATTAAACCGAATCATCTAATTTCGTTTCCGTCCAGCACCGATGGGTCTGATACACTTTTCTCTATATTCCGGGACTTGGTATAATAAACTGCCCCAATTTCGCTCGGTTTATTTGATTTTTTTCGTGATTATACCTCGCGGGGACCGCATCGGATTTTCATTATTGAAAATCTTTTGTTTGTGTCCCTTGTGGATCTACGATTGCAGGGTATAAATTGCGGTGATACCGAAATTCCCGCGAGAGAAGAGAAGCCGTGACTGGAAGTAACGCTGTGAGCGAAAAGAAATTTATTTCCACACCGGGGAATTCACGACGATCGCATGTCGAACTATTTTCAATAACCAACTCCACGGGTCCTGTGTTATCCCACTATTCCCTACGGCGAACTGCAAGCTCCGGGCTATATTAGATGGAAACTGAACGAGTCGTCATGATTTTCCATTTCAAATCTGCCAAACCACACACACACACAATTGATTAATGAATATTACTTTCAAAACTGAATTATTAGAACTCTGCACAGTAGACAGAATTCCAGTTCCATAAAGTCAAGTCCAAATTTCGTCTCGCTTTCGGAATTACTTCACCCTTTCTCTTATTCAATCGACACAAAATTGGCACAAAAACTTCAGCGGATTTTGTGATACCTAGCTATACCTATACAACAGTTTTTACCGTGTGGAATTTGCATTAAATCAGTTCCACGAAGGAAATTCAATCTCGACAGCATATTGATGGACTTCGAGCGATAGATATTGTCTGAATATTTTCATTTCACCGAATTTGATTACGAATCACCGTTCGATAGAGTACCGTGTGAGAGAGAGTTGAGTGGAAAAAAGTTAAGTGCAAATATTTACACAATTGTGGATTCGCATGAAAATTTTTTGCCGCTATACACGTGGAGCTTTTTTTTCAATTTGTCTGAGGGGTTGCGCATGATCCAACTCCCCCCTATCGAACGCCTATATCTATGCCTCGAATCAACTGAACTTGACGCTTACAAGATTCAAGTAAAGGTGAAGGTGATTCCATCCGGAACGTGAGTCGTAGACGTCGGAAACCCTCATCGGGATCCCATCGTCAAGACGTTGCTAAATTCAATCTGGCAGCGGTTGCATTTCGACATTGACTTTACCTCGCTATTTCCGACACCTAGACATTTTCCTACTTCCTCCTCGCCTACACGTCAGATCCCGTAAAATACGACGGCAAATTGAACGAGCAAATCTTCAATTCGAAAGTTGTCTTCGATTCAAGCAGTAAAGTCTGTTTTGTAACGCCTGTTTCGGGAAGTTTGATTTTCGATTCTATATTGGAATAAAATTTGGCGCATGCGCACTGCGTAAATGACAAACTTCCCACCCTAGGGCTTTTTGAAAAGTCTAAATCGCTTCGCACTCATCAGATATCGCTCATTTTTCGTAGGTATTTTCCACGGGATCACCTATTCCAGACTTGTTTGAATTGGGCAGAAAAAAGTCTGTCATAACTTTCTTCGTATGGGATAATAAAGTTATAAAAGTTACAAATAAAAAAAAAGGACTGAAATATGTAATGGGTGGAGCATATTTTTTTCCACGGTGGTACATCGCACTGTGCAAATTTTAATAATGCAGCATTTAATTCAACGTAGCTTGACTCGGCGATACGAACTGCGGATGATGGTTTGGTGCGCGATTAAATTTTTACATTGGTTCGCGGAATTTCCCATGTGGGCGTCACCCTGGACCAGAGCCAAAACTTCGAAATAACCCTCGAACTGGCACGAAACTCATACAATGAAACTGCCCTCCGGCAACATGAAGCAGAACTCGGCTCGAAAAAAGAAAAATGTTATTTCATCAATCTTTCAAAGATAATATGATTTTAATCACGCAGTATTATTTAATGTTTGAGAGAAAAAAAAAACTAGATAAAATCCGTTTTTATTTAAAACGTGCCGAAAAAATTGAAGGGTAAATTTCAAAGCCATATGCTCAAAGATCAAAGAGCTTTCGCTGATTGTGTGCTCGGCAAACAAGACGAATACACCCTCCGTCTTATGCTTGTTTTTGGAGACAAATTCAGAATTTCTCTCGTCTCGTGTCTCAGGTTTATTTTAATTTCCGAAGAAAAATCGTGTCGAAAGTCTGGAGCGAAATACAGAAAGAAGGCATATATGATCGTATTTCTATTCTATTCAGTCTGATTCTTATTTTTTGCGATCCAAGTGTCTGGCTTCCTTACGGAATCCAAATACTATATTCGACCGAAAAATTCTCCAAATTGAAAGGGCGATTAAAAAAAGAGTGGCAAGCGGTGAATTTTCTAGGAGAAGAGAGACCGGGCCAAGGTGACCTGGACCGTCACCTCCGAAGGGCTCTTTGCACTCCGTGCTGTAGAATCAGTAGTGAGGATCACGGTTAAGAGAGACGATGTAATTCATGAATAACTCACCTTGGGTTGTTCAATATCTCGTTCAACGCCTTTCCCAGGGACTCTTCGGTGATGTCTTCGTACTGCAAAATTACTGCGGCACCCCGTGCAGCCGCTGCAGCAGCGTTGTGACCCTGATCACCGAACATCGGTACAACTACCATCGGGACTCCGCAGTAAATTCCTTCCGAAAGTCCGAGAAGTCCTCCGTGGGTGAGGAAACCCTTGACATTGGGATGGGCTGAAATTTGATGATCTAACGTCAATACTTTGTCTCGATGGTGGAATGCAATATGTGATTATTCAGGCTTCGACCAAAAACTCGGAATTTTGCGAAATTAGAATGTGATTCCTTTGACGTATGTAGAGCATGATAGGGTACAGCGAAGATATTCACGTTGATCAAAGCGTTTCCGCAAACTTTTTCTTTTTTTCTTCTTCTCCCTCGGAGCGATGTGCGAATATCACATATCACCGAGGCTTTGATAAAGATCCAAGACTTCCTTCAGCTTTTATGATTCGAGAAAAAAAAAACTGTTTGCAAAATTTTTGGAACGGAGAAGATCGCAGACAGTGGTTTTGAGGCTGTTCTCTATAACGGTCCTCTGAACGAATAATGCCTTGTTGTTGTTAATGTTAATTAGACTAGATAATATACGACCGTCCTAAAACACGGTTAAGTGTTGAACCGTTTCCTTAGGGGTCGAAGCCATTAAACATCGAAGTGCGAACAAATTCCATGGTAGAGAAGAGAACGGGATTTGAAGAAACCGGAGGTCAGGGGTGCAGAGGGGATCACCGAGGTGAGATAATAAAATAAAAGCGATCCATTTCACCCACGGTGAATACGGTAGATATTCTCATGCAGCCAGCTATTCCGTCGTAACTCCACTGCGGGATTACCTGGCCGGAATGTAAAACTATAATATGGATTAAAGCTAAACCAGGATCGCCGAAGGTACAGGAAAATGGTGGTATCTACAGGCCATCCACTTGTTTGCATATTACTCTCTCTCGTAGCTAAATTTTCAACGTAATGTAACCGCGAATGGCGGATCTCAAGTTACGTTTAACGCGGATACCGAAACGCGATATCGACGGCAGTATGGAAGAACGTGACATATCAAATTGTGCCACAAGAACGAGATTCAAAATTATTGACGAAAAGGGTCGTATCCTATGTTTCAGCGTAGAAGATACGACCTTCTTCATTCAAAATCTGAGATGTCATGTTTTTCTAGCACAATTTGAGATGTCACGTTTTTCCATACTGTCAACGATATGACCTCGTTAAAGCCACAGGTTCCAACATTTTCGAAACAGTCCCGAAAATTACGTCTCTCGTTTCTGTTTTACATTTTGAAAAGTCTTCTTCGATCGGCATCGAGAACATTCAATTTTCCCGTTTTCCGCTAGCTGGTATCAAACTTCACATGCGCATCTAGTATAGGCGTATATCCATTGAATCTGCAAGTCAGCTGTTTCCACGAATGAAAAAAAAATAAATCGTATATGCTGTAGTCATTCTGTCAGCAAAATTACACAAGTATAACGCAACACCAGAGTCAAGTGTAATTCAAGAACTACAAGCTTTCGCAAGCTGATAGGATCGCCGTATTTTTCTTTTCCTGTTGATTTTTTCTAGATAAGATAAGATTACGTGTGGATTACATCGACATGGTACAAAAAATGGGATCAGCTGCTTACATGTTGGTTTAATGGGAATCTAATCAACTGCGATAACTATAATTATATCGTGTCTGCCTAGTCTGGTACGTATATCTGTACGTGACATACTTTACCGCTCCGCCAATGAAAAGGTAGTCACTTAATCGAATCGCTATTATGATTGTTCGACGGACAGATATCTGAAAGTGAATGAGGTACTACCTCCGCCAGAAGTCGATTTGACGAGAATAATTGTATCGGAGCAACTCATTCTCTGCGTTGTCTACTATTCGCTTTATAACGTGTCTCACGGCGACGATCGAATGAACAAAGCAGTTACGTCAAACCACGTGATTGTCCCATATTTGAAACTGATGACACGAAAACACTTTTGTTTGAATATTCCAGCAGTGATGAAATTCCGTTTCAGTTTGAATGATGAATGAATTTAAAGAAACGCAAGTCAGAATATGAACAAACAAAAAAATGATAAGATAAGATAAGATATCTTTTAAACGGCTAGATTTCGTCATCATTATCGAAAGGTTCATTATTTCGCAACAGATAATGATCCAACAGATTTACGAATTCCCTCATGTTGCAATCGCCTTCGTTTTCTGAGTTAATTTATACATGAACATTTTCAGTGGTCACAAATATGAAGCAATAGGCCAAAGAAAATAATTTAATCGTAAGCTTATATTGTTAGCAGCACCTCCCTCGTTGAACGTTGGGGTACAGTGATTTATGATTTCATTAGCTCGTTGGAGAGTCGGGTAATTAAAGATGCTTTTCATGCCACAAAACTGCTCGCCTGTACCGTAATTCAAGAAAGACGTCAACCACGAGGTGTTTGCCTCAAACAGTTGGCGAAGTATGTAGATTTTGGTGAGAGCTTACGCAGTGAACGGACAAGCTCGAATTTCTATCCGCGGAACTAGAACTTCCGACACGCGGGAGTTAATCAACAGTCCCATGCATTAGCGATGCTGATTATATTAGCGTCTGTCTTTAACAGCCGGTTAAATCGACAGTTGAATATTAATCGCCGAGCTTTTCAACGTATCCGCATTGAATTGGCGACAGGTTTTTTATCCGACGTTACAAAATTAGGCTCATCAATCACCCCCGATGGTACAGTTACAAAGTTATTCAATCGTCGCTTCATCACTGCCACACCGGTTGACGCATCGGATCTCCTGTACAACAATTGGCTTTTGGATTTTTCGTTTAATAGGGTTAAAAAAAAATTCAAACAATTCCAATCGCTTATCGCTTTTCACGAACGAGTGAACGGATTAAGGTTAAATACCTCCTGTACTCGATGCGAATCAGTTTGACCGATGTAGGAATCGTTTAAACGCGAAAAGCTTGAATTGAAATAATCTCACAGAGATCCTGGAATATCGTGGGGCTTTTCCTTCGCTGGGTCATCGCCCATCGCCTCCACACACCCGAACCTCCGTCAATAAAAATTAGGCGTCTCAAAGCTGAGAAGCTGTACTCGGATTGCGAATCCTCGAAGGTGCGATAATTTGTTCGCGATCCGGGATCCCATCGACTCGCAAAACCCTCGATTTCAAAGCCTGAAGTTCATACAGTGAGTTAGGGATGTTTGACTGACCATCAGCTAGGGGTAGGTAAGCTCGCAAAGGTGCGACCACTTCTGACGTAGGGATGCAGCCAACTAACACAGTTTGCAACACGGTTTAAGCGCAAAGTTTGACGCCGTGCGGTAAACCGCGGTGTCATCCCGTAGTGTCATTACTGTAATTACTACCTGCCACCCCCCTCGCCGCCCCATTCATGCACTCGCTCCCCGTGGTCAACCCTCCGGTGTCGCTTGCACAACGTTTCGCGCGGTTCACAATTTCTGTGTTAATGTTCCGAAGAATCGATGTGTCACACGTCATATGCTAAAATGACTTCGCCAATGGCCTCATTCTCATTAACCTTACTAGGTAGATGGGTTGTGACCCTAGTTCGCTCGCTCAGTTGTCATTAGTATTTCAAAGAGAAGGTTGTTCACTTGAATCTTAGGTGTGTTCCGCCGTCCAAATACGGGGGGACGAGGTTAATGACAATGAAGATCTGGTGGACATATAGGAAATATTGAGAAAATTAATCACGGGTATATGAGAGAAAATATTTGGTTAAATTGGGAAATATCGACAATTCTTGGAAAATTTACGAATATATTTGGAAATATCAGAAAATGCCGGGAGATCTGAATGAGACGGAAATATGGTGTACGTATTTTTGCTAGTGATTCACCCCCTGTCCAAATACTGCCAAAGACTACCTTAGCGAAGAGCGCTTCGATTTCATATATCCTGGACTGGAATTCCAGTGAATGATAAAAGATTTATAATCGCGACAGGACTTACACAATATGTCGAATTGTGGCAGCCATTTTTTCACCATGAGGTTCTTCGGCTTTTTCGGAATATTTTCTTCTTCCCATTTCCATATGACTTTCTGTTTAAGACTTCCAAGAGCTCCGGCAATCATGGCAAACTTTTCCTTCGACATAGTAGACGCCTTAACCATCGAACCCCAACTGAAATACAGGACTCCTTCCTTAGCCGAGTCCAAAAACTGTTGCATATCTTGTGGCAAAGGCTTATTGCCCCGAATGTGCAGTCCACCGACTTCAACGACCCCCGGAACGTAGGGTCTTGCACCATGCAGGCTAAAGTGCGTGTTCACCAGCAAAGCTGACACATTATTAGCGATATCTCCCAGCGGAGGTACACCGGGTCCAAAATTCTTCTCGACCAGAGCCTGCATCGGTCTGCTGAAGACGAATTCATAAGCGAGACGCTCCCCTATCAAGTGCAGGGTGTTCTTGACTCTTTGAAAAAAAGTCATACTCGGCGGGGCCGCGTGGAACACAGTGGGAAGGTAACTTGGATTATCGGGGTTGTTCAATCTATTGTTTCCCCAGGGAACAATCTGATGGGAGGAAAGAGATATGTAAGGAGCTTTGAACCTGTGCACGAAACCCAAGAAACAATCAGTGTTGAACAACTCGATGATTATCAGGTCGAAATTTTGGTTCGATTTGATCAAATCTTGAACCGCTGGTATTTTGTACGTCGATTCGCACGATATTTTTGCCATTGAATAGATAAATTCCAGGTCTGCATAAGGCTGAGTAAACGAGTGGTCGACTAATTCCAAGTCAACGACGTCCACGTAGATTCCAGTGGAATCGAGCAGGCTGATATCGTTGTAATTGGGGAGCTTTTGCTCCCTCGGAAAATGGGACATGACCGTGACTTCGTGACCTCTGTGAGCCAGTTCCTCAAGAAGTGGTGCAAAGACGTCAAAATGGCTCTTCCCATTGTGTCCAAATATCCCAAGGACCTTGAACTTTCCGTTTTCACCACAATCACCGAAACTCACGAGGCAACACACGGTCCATATCGACACGCACAGGGATTTCACGGACATTGTCGTCTCAGCACACTCGAAAAACTATTCAGTGACTGCTAATACGCAGAGTCTGATGAACCGCGGCGCAAAGCTCTAGGCTTGACTGAAGTCAGTTGTAACGCCCAATATATTAGCCCGAGAGGCTTTGAGTCCCCCCCACTTCCGTCAGTTGATATTCGAGTGTACCAGGCACACTCGCCGTACGTTATCGCAGCATCATGACCGCGGAACGGCAAGATATAGCGATATTTTCATAAATTTCAACGAACTTTGAAGACTCCATTGCCCCTTACGTATATTCAATATTTCTGAATGGCACTCGTCAAGAGATCGGAATAAATAAGATTGCAGACTGTTTTTAGAGTAGGCCGGCGATTTCACACATAGCGGCCGCGAAGATTTCAGTATGACAGTGCAGTGACCTGACAAA
Source organism: Euura lappo (assembly GCA_018257835.1). NCBI lineage: Eukaryota > Metazoa > Arthropoda > Insecta > Hymenoptera > Tenthredinidae > Euura > Euura lappo. The sequence continues at coordinate 8,560 of JAEUYN010002442.1, read as the reverse complement.
ATGGCAATTTGTATCGTGGCAAAAGCCCATTGGCAAAACGGTACCAAGTAATCATAGAGCACTGTAACTCAATCGAGATCAAGGACGTTGCCGCCAGACATGTGGCCAATTCCATCAATTATCAACCCATGATCTGACCTTTAGAAAATCTGATTGCAATTCATATCTCTTATTACAGTATAGTGCTCACATTGAAGAGGTATTTACTGTTTAAATTCGCGAACCACTTTGACGGAATTGCTTTCGAATCGCTCTTCACCGCTTTGATATCACTTCCAATCACTTGTCACCTGACTCACAAGCAGGCCGTTCACTGTACACAAAGATTGGAAGGCTTACTAAATTTTTGCATCGAAAAATGGATGCTAAGTTTCGGTGGTTAAAAGTAAGTGAATATTTATGAAAAAAATACCCTTTTTTTATTTGTAAAGTGAACAACCCGGAAAGTGACACTTTATGAATCAATAACGACAAGCCAGACCGAGAATTATATTATTGCTACTGGACTTACACAAAACGTCAAATTGCGGCAACCATTTCTGCACCATGACGTTTTTCGGCTGGTTCGGAAGATCATCATCTTCCCATTTCCAGATGACCTTCTGTTTAAGATCGCCAAGAGCTCTGACAATCATGTTCAGCTTATCTTTCGGCAGAGTAGCCGTCTTGATCATCGAACCCAAACTAAAGTACATGACCCCTTCCTCAGCTGAGTCCAAAAAGTTTTGTATATTTTTTGGCAAAGGTTTATTGCCTCGAATGTGCAAACCACCGACTTCAACGACGCCCTGACTGTAGGGTCTTGCACCGTGTAAACTGAAGTGCGTGTTCACCAGTAACGCTGACATATTGTTCACGATATCTCGCAGCGGAGGTACACCGGGTCCAAAGTTCTCCTCAAAAAAAGCTTGCGATGATCTAGCGTTTAGACCATTGAAAAATACCTGTTCCACCATCAAGTGGACCGTGTTTTTCACTCTTTCGAAGAAATTCATACTCGGAGATGCCGCATGGAATAGAGAGGGAATGTAACTGGGATTGTCGGGATTGTTGGATCTGGTGTTTCCCCATGGCATTATCTGATGGGATGAAATTCCTACGTAAGGAGCTTCAAACTTGTGCACGAAACCCAACAGACAATCGGTATTGAATAACTCTGCGATTATCAGGTCGAACTTTTCGTCGGATTTAATCAAATCTTGAACAGCCGGTATTTTGAATGCCGATTCACACGATTCTTTCGCCACTTCATAGAGCATCCCTAGATCTATGAAAAACTGACCAGGTATATTAGAGACCTGATTCATATTGACGATGTCCACCATGATTCCCTTGGAATCAAGCAAGCTGATATCTTTATAGTTCGTGATGTTGTTCTTTCGGGGAAAATGGGAGAGCACCGTGACCTCGTGACCTCTGTGCGCAAGTTCTTCGAGGAGAGGTGAAAAAGCTTCAAAGTGGCTCTTGCCCTTGTGTCCAAATAACCCGAGGATCCTGAATTTTTCATTTTTGTCACATTTCCCGAAACTCACTGGGCAACACACGGTCCAGATCACCAGGTACAATAATTTCATTGATGAATACATCCTTGCGCACTTTGAAAACCGAGATTGAAGGTCAATGCAGTGAATCTGAACAAATCCGTCAAAATTCTCAGCGTCTCGCTGAGTCACTTATCGTTAGCTCGCGCGTAATCTGATATCGTACTTATACCGCGAACCATAGTCCTCACTGGTGACGACCACAATACCCCCACTTCTTTAACCAATATCAGCTCTTATCGAATCCTAGCATTGAATAGCACAAAACTGAAGAAAACTAAATGTTGCCTCATCGTCAAATGAAGACGATGACGTAAGCAATAATTTCCGATGCCATTTAGACCTCAGAAAGTGTCGGATATGTTGTCTTTCATACAACAATTATTAGAGAACGAATTTTTTTCTGAGGTTTTGTGCTTAATTTGTCTCAAAATCACTCGTGGTGAAAAAAAAAGTAATTGCAGAGCTTATTTTCGATCGACGGGGCTGAAGCTCAGCGTTGTAGTGCTGTGACCTTACAACGCGGATATTTGTATTATTAGACTCACAAGCAGACGTCACGTCGGTTTGAGCATTGGCGTAGAGACCTCTTTGGCGAACACAGTACCGAAGGAAGAAACGCTAGCAACTATATGATGCAATTGAAAATGTAAGCGTATCGAAACAAACTAGATAATATTGCAACTGAGATTCTTTTTTTTCTTCAACCAAAAGCATCACTTCTTGAAACTTTATGCTGAAAACACTGGCATAAGCTCAGTGTTGTAAATTACAGTATTGGTCACTTTCGTCAAGATGATGACATGAATAAAGTGTGAGATAATTTTTGCCCACGAATGCCAGCAATTATGAAGTATCGTCGTATTTCAAGAAACGCTGAGTCGAACGAAACGAACCAAATTAAGCATGGATGATATAGGAATATCTTTGGAGAGTGATATCAACACCAATCACCAGCAACTAGAATTAAAAATCGACGCAAACGTATGAAGCAATAAGCAAAATAATATAAATGAGTCGTAATAACCTGAGAACAACTTATTTGTCAAACGTTAGAGTGACCGTTAGTGAACTTATTGGTGAATCAGGTACTTAGAATTGTTTGCCTGTTAGAATACTGTTTGATTATACCGAGGTCACAATGACGTCAGGCTCGGAGCGTTTCGCACAAACACTTCACAAAGTACTTATGGCGACTTTGGTTGAGACCTTCCGGAGGAATTAACAAAGAAACTTCAATTTCTATTCTCAGAACTACAAACTCCGACCCATGAAAGCTAATGAACAGTCTTACGTATTAGCGATGCTGATTATTTGACCCTCTGCCTCTAACGGCAAGTTCAATTGACAGCTGAATATTAATCGCCAGGCTTTTCAACGTCTCCGCTTTGAATCGGCGACATACTCTTTATCCAACGTTACAAAATCAAGCTCGTCAATCATCCCCGGTTGGTGCAGTTGCAAAGTTATTTAATCATCGCTTCATCACTGCCGAACCCGTTCACGCGTCAGATCTCCTGTACAACAATTGGCCTTTGGATTGTTCAATTGATACTTTTGAAAAAAATTCAAACGATCAAAATCGCTTATCGCTTCTCACGAACGAGTGAACCGATTAAGGTTAAATACCACCTCTACTCGATGCGAATCAGTTTGACCGATGTAGGAATCGTTTAAACGCGAAAAGCTTGAATTGAAATAATCTCACAGAGATCCTGAAATATCGTGGGGCTTTTTCTTCGCTGGGTCTTCGCCCTTCGCCTCCACACACCCGACCCTCCGTCAATCAAAATTAGGCGTCTCAAAGCTGAGAAGCTGTACTCGGGTTGCGAATCCTCGAAGGTGTGATAATTTGTTCGCGATCCGGGATCCCATCGACTCGCAAAACCCTCGATTTCAAAGCCTGAAGTTCATACAGTGACTTAGGGATGTTTGACTGACGATCAGCTAGGGGTTGGTAAGCCCGGGTCGGTCGCAAAGGTGCGACGGCTTCTGACGTAGAGATTGCAGCTACCTAACACAGTTTGTGACATGGTTTAAGGGCAAAGTTTGACACCGTATCACGTACGTAACGCGGTGTCATCCCGTAGTGTCATTACTGTAATTATCACCTGCCACCCCCCGTGGTCTGCACCCTTCCGATCCCACACAGCACTTTATATTTCAGAAATATTTCAGGTATGATTCATCTGAAACATGTTATATTTCATTGAAATGTTTCGGAAACATTTCAGAAATGTGTAAATGTCCGCGATATAACCAACTTTACACTTCTGACACATTTCTGAAATATTTCTTGAATATTTCATAAATATCTCAGTAACATATCCGAAATCTTTCTGCCATGTATCCCGGTTATACTTCAGTTATATGCCTGAAATATTTCTTTGATCTTTTCCACTGTTTCTGACACATTTCTGAAATGTTTCCACACATATTTCAGACATGTTTCTAACATATTTCTGAAATATTTTCGGACATCTTTCAGACATGTTTCTGATATGTATCGACAACGTAACATTTCTAAATGTCGATAACATAACAATTCTATGTTTCAGCGATATGATATGATACTCACATTTGTCGACGACATTGCATTAGTACCGAGGATATAAAAAAATATTCTGTTTGAATTATTATTCTGTTTTTTTTTTTTAATTTGAATTCTCTGACGGTTTTTCCGTAGAATCCAATATAAAACAAAACTGATCGTGAGTATAACCCACGATGAGATATAGCGATCAACTTCGATCGCATAAGAAGCTACCCAACACTGCCCAACAGTCGCCTACCTATTATAACACCGGGCACATTTCACTTGCGAGAATAGTGCGCCGCTATGTGGCGATACTTCGAACTTGTTGTTACGTAACAGATATGTATCAGATACATGAATGAGACATCACAATGTTATGTAGACTTAGAATCAATCGACATATTTCCGTAACACTTCAGAAATAGTGACGATGTTATATTGCATCCGAAATGTTACAGAAACATTGCGAAAATTATGAAAATGTGCGTTCCAACAGACATATTTCCGCAACGTTTCAGAAATATAAAAAATGTAATATCGCATCTGTAATGTTTCGGAAAAATGGCAAAAATCATGAAAATGTGTGTTCCAATCGACATATTTCAGCAACGTTCCAGCAACATACAAAACGTTATGTCGCATCCGAAATATTGCGGAAATATTGCAAAAATTATGGAAATGTGCGTTTCAACCGACATATTTCCACAACGTTTCAGTAACATGAAAAATGTTATATGGCTATTGACATCTGTCAGGAACGTTTCTGAAATAATGAAAATGTTATGTTACATCTGGAATATTGCGGAAACATTTCGGTAATGTTGAAAATGTTATATTGCTGTTGACATCTATCAGCAACGTTTCAGAAATATTCTCAAGTTATGTTATGAATCTGAAACATTGAAACATTTCGAAATATTTCTGAAATATAACGTGCCGTGTGGGATGTAACTTGCACAACGTTTCGCTCGCTCTACAATGTCTGTGTTATTGTTCCGAAGAATCGATGTTACCTGCACACATAGCGTCATAATTATATGCTTATCAGTTTGCCAGTAGCTTATGATCGGCGCAAATTGTATTGATTTGAGTCGGGAGAAAAGCTGGGGGTCTAGAAGCAAGACTCAAATTCCTGATTCGACGTATTGTATATAGATGGAAACAAACTATTCCAATTAAAATAGCGAAGACATAATAACACCAATTAATCCATTAGAGTGAATCAATAATTTTTTATTGCAATTTTATGGCGTAGGAAAAACGTAACATTAGTGAAAAATATTCTGAGAATTGTATATAGTAGGCGAATCACGCTTATCTATCGCGTGGGATCTCGAAATTGTCGATTTCCTTGTAACCGTAATCGCTTCATAACGAGTATCGCAAGTCACGAGAGCACGTGGCTCGATCATCTCAGAGTACCCAAGGCTATCAAGTTCAATGTCAATGCTATACGTTGTGTAGGCAAGTGCTACCCGTATTTTACGCAAGTAAGGAGTGCTCATAGCGTATTAGCACCCGTTACTCCAGGTCTGCCACGTAATGCGACCAAGCTCGTTGACTTATTGACCAATTAAAGAATTATGAAGTCATCTGGAACACAAGAATAGAGATGAAATACTCACATATAATGTCGAACTGCGGCATCCATTTTTGCAACATAAGGTTTTTCGGCTTATTCGGAAGATTGTCTTCTTCCCATTTCCAAATGACTTTCTGTTTAAGATTGCCCAGAGCTCTGACAATCATGTTCAGCTTATCCTTCGGTAGAGAAGCCGCCTTAACCATCGAACCCCAACTGAAATAGAGGACTCCTTCCTTGGCTGAGTCCAAAAAGTGTTTTATATTTTTTGGCAAGGGTTTATTGCCCCGAATGTGCAGTCCACCGACTTCAACAACGCCATGAACGTAGGGTCTTGCACCATGCAGGCTAAAGTGTGTGTTCACCAGTATTGCTGAAACATTGTTCGCGATATCTCGCAGCGGAGGAACACCGGGTCCGAAATTCTCCTCGACCAAAGCTTGCGATGGTCCGCTGAACAATGTTTCGTAAATGACCATCGGGACTATTAGAAACAAGGTGTTCTTGACTCTCTCGATAAAATTCATGTTCGAAGAAGCCGCATTTAATATACTGGGAATGTAACTGGGATTATCGGGATTGTTCAATCGCGTGTTTCCCCAGGGCATGATCTGATGAGAGGAAAGAGATATGTAAGGGGCTTTGAACTTGTGCACGAAACCCAGCAAACAATCGGTATTGAATAACTCTGCGATTATCAGGTCGAACTTTTCGTCGGATTTAATCAAATCTTGAACCGCTGGTATTTTGTACGCCGATCCACACGATATTGCGGCCATTCCATAGAGCGTTTTCAAGTTCGAAATAATCTGCAGCGACGAGTGATCGACTTCATTCAGGTCGACGATGTTCACGTAGATTCCCATAGCGTCAACCAAACTGATGTCATTGTAGTTTGGGATTTTTTCCTTTCGGGGAAAATGGGAGAGCACCGTAACCTCGTGACCTCTGCGTGCCAGCTCTTCGACGAGAGGCGCGAAAACCTCAAAATGGCTCTTGCCCTGGTGCCCAAATATTCCAAGGATCCTGAACGTTTCATTTTTATCACAATCACCGAAGTTCACTATGCAACACACGGTCCAGAATGATACCACGGATAACTTCATCCTTGAGGACTTTTGGAACGCTCTACTGAACTGTAAAATCATGCACTGAGCTCAACGTATAGAATATTATTTGGTGTCGATGCTCGTAATAAAAATCTTTGATGACGTTTTCCGAGAGAATTTTCACTCGAAGATAAAATTATTTTTTCCTTCAGTTCTTCCCTGGTGAAAATAATTTCTACGCCAAACTACGAAAAGAATCTACGAAAAAGTATCGGATTTCGGACTTTGCGTAGTTTATTTTTACGCCAGATTTTGTACAGAGTAGTAGTTTTTCGTAGATAGTTGTAGAATGAAATTCGATGTCTATATGAATTGTCGTTTCTAGGTATTCATAGTTTATCGTAGTTCCTCGTAGTTTTTTCGTAGATAGTTGTAGAAGCCAGTTTCGGGATTGTACCTGGATCCTACCCGTACCGCAATTTAATAAACGAAGCGATTTCATAGTAATTCGACCTATTTTTAGAAAAAATCTACTCAACGTTGATGGAATTATTGAATTTGAAATTAAAAAAAAAAAAAATTTACCCCCAGAAGGATTTGAACCTAGCTCACTTTTAGGGGCCACCCATCCAAGTACTGACCGCGTCCGATGTTGCTTAACCTCGGTGATCCCCAGATGTATGGTCTTCAACTCGCCCAAATTCATCACCTTGCGGAAATTTACATTTTCTGGCAACATGAAGTTAGTGACTGACATGGAACTTCAACTGAATATTTGAAAAGCTTTGTCACGTTAAGCTTCATATTCTGCCAGCTTTTCGTAGAAAATCATACATTATAGTAATTTTGCGTAGAAATTCGTACTATTCAACAAACAATCGCCAAAGTTTAATCAAATCCTTCCGGCAATTAGACTTTTCACTTTTGTTGTAGAAAATTCTAAATTATCGTAATTTTTTGTAGTTTTATACTTGCGATCTACGTAAAAAGATTCTCATACATTTCAGTCGTAAATTTCTGTAAATGTTCGTAGATATTCATAGTTTGTGCAATTCTTATCTACCATATTCCGTAAAATTTACGAAAATTTTTTCGGGTTGATCATGGTCGTAGATTTTCGTAAACTTTCGTAGATATTTGTAGTAAAGATATTCTGTTGCTTGAAAGATGTAAATTTCCATAATTAATCATGAAATTTTGTAGTTTTCTACTTCCGGAACTACGAAAGACTACGAAAAATTACGAGAAATTGCAAACAATTCCGATTTTCTGAACATTTCTACGATTTGACAGTTTTTGTAGTTTGACGTGAAAATTATTTTTACCAGGGATATTCCGTTGTCGGGAAACTGTAGATTTTTGTAATTGTTCATGAAAATCCGTAGTTTTCCACTGCCAAAACTACGAAAAACTACGACAAATCAAGACAAGAACATTCAGCTTCATTCCGTTTGTAGATTTTCGTAGATTCCCGTAGATACTCGTAGAACTGATATTCCGTTGTGGGAAAACTGTAGATTTTCGTAATTGTTCAAGAAAATCCGTAGTTTTCCACTTCCAAAACTACGAAAAACTACGACAACTCAAGACAAGAACATTCAGCTTCATTCCGTTTGTAGATATTCGTAGATTCCCGTAGATACTCGTAGAACTGATATTCCGTTGTGGGAAAACTGTAGATTTTCGTAATTGTTCATGAAAATTCGTAGTTTTCTACTTCCAAAACTACGAACAACTACGACAAATTACGAAAAATTATGAATTATTACGAAAAACCTCGTTTTTCTACGCATTTTTACGCTTCGGTATTTTTCGTAGTTTGGCGTAGAAATTATTTTCACCCAGGGTTTTC
>JAEUYN010002441.1:0-36566 GCA_018257835.1 Euura lappo | reverse complement strand
GTAATCCCAGGTCATTTATTGCGCGTCGTAGCACCTTACCTTCGGGGTTAGGGTAAGGGACTAGGTCTGCTGGCTAAATGGATCTCAAGGCGTAGGATATTTCGAGAGGTTCGCGAAATTAAAAAGGGACTGGCTAAATTCTTGGGGGTATAATTCCGTAGGTAATTATAATTATAAAAGTCTTCTTCTTCTTCTTCTTCTTCTTCTTCTTCTCTAGTTTTTATTAGCGATGGTAGTTTCTAATTTACCGTTCCTCTGTTTTAAGAGAGAAAAAAAAATCGGCGTTGTTTTAATCACCCAGAGTTCTTTAATTAGATTTTCACATTTTTTTTATTTTAATGATTTATTCATCTCAATCTCGATTAAATTGATCAGATTTTGGCTTTGAACGAGTTAGTAGTTTTCATTATTCAAATAACATTTGAAAAAAGTGTTCTAAAAAATGAAATGAAATAAAAATAATTAGATTTTTATGAAAATTGGTACTTGAAGGTTTTTTCAATCGTTTTCAAGCTTCAATAAATCGATTCATCGGTAACAAAAACAAGGAAAACGATCAAAAACCTCGATAAATCGATTAATCAAAAATTCAAAGAGTCAAAAACTCGAATTAATAAGAATGAATCAATATAAAAAAACAACACAACAAAAACTACTGATGAATCGAAGCTATCGATTGATCGATTGGCACAGTTCTACAGTCAACTAATCATCGATTAAAAATTAGAAAATTTCAGATTGTATATTGAGACTGAGATCATAAAAATTTGCGCCCTTTTCCCCAAAAAATTCAAATAATCGATTCAAGTTGATACAGTCAATCACAAAATGAATATCGATTTTTATATCTTCTCCCGTGTAGAAATTTGTTAGGGAAGGCCTGACCAATGTTAGGGCCCCCATTAAAGTGTCCATTTCTGGTCCCGACTGAAAATGTAACATTTCGCAGATCAGGCCCCGATATTTTCAATTTTTGTAGGATAATTGATCAGGCCCCGGTCAAGCCCTGATATACTGGCATTGTCAAAATCTTAGCAGTATGTTTTTGAGGATAGCTTATTAGGCCCTGAGCAATACCCTCACAATTGCCTGATCAGGGCCTGATTAGTTCGTTATTCTTAAATAAATATACCGCTTGGATTCTGGCGAGGTCAGCAGATCAGGGCCTGACCAGGGCCTGATCAGGGTCTAATCATTTATACTAAAACCAGATTGGGGCCCGCCGTGCCGAATGTTACATGTCATCATCAGAGCCCGAACTGTGATCAGGCCAAATAATCAGGGCCTGATTGCCCCCCTGACCAAATTTCTACACCAGCTGGTCCTGCGATTTTCCTTTGGTTACAATATAAAAGTTATTCAAAGATGACAAAAACAACAACAGAAAATAGAATTTCGGTTTCTGGTTTAAGGGGGATGAAAATTATGATAAAAATCAGAATAAATATAAAAGCGGAAAAACGTATCTCTCTGTGGTAGTTTTTTTACTCCCCCCGCCCGTTTTACCGACTGGAAAGTGGAAACGATGTTAAAACGTTAACAAAAACTTTTCTGCGTGTGGTATGACAAAAAAAAATAAAAAATCTTGTGGTTCTTTTTTCTTATTCCACCCGCGATGCCAAGTTGAGTCTGAGAATTCTCAGTATCTAGAGCTTCAAATAATTCTTTATCTCTCTCTCTTTCTCTCTTGTTTTTAATTGTCCAAAAGCTTTACCAATAAAACTTGGAATTTAGGACGGTTTTACTGGCTTGTAGGAGGGTCCGTAATTCTTCGAATCAAGGAGGTCCAACAAATTCAGTTTGTTCGTACAGTCTCGAGACTTTCATTCGTCTGAAGGCTCCTCACAGAACAAATTGGTTCTCGGAAAATTTCATCATCTTGATGAATAAGAAAAGGGGAAGAAAAAGAAAAATGAAAAGAGATTATAGGGGATGAAATTCTGATATCAATTAATAAACAATACGAATAAAGATGATATTTGATATTCTTGGTAAGGAATAAAAGTGTTAAAAAATAACAGATATTGAAAAAAATATGAAACACGATATTTCATTAACAATCGAAGACAATTGAAATTATTTTTTAATCACACTTCAAAGTTCTCAGATCAATAATTCGAGTCTCATTAGAGATTTTTGTATTTTCATCCCATTTTTTTTGTTCTTATAGTTGAAAAGAAAATTGTTGGTGGAAAATAGTGTAGCTTATTTTCTCTTCCAATTTCATGTATTGACTAATCAAATATTTGGAGGGTTCAGTCGATCGCTGTAAACCGGTTAAACAGAGATAACAAAATCAAATTACCTGCAATTATGCAGAGTCGTGTTTGCAGTTATTAGCGTATAAATATTGTTCTAACCCTTCAGTCGACCCTGCAGGTCACCAGCGCCCAGGATGCAGCCTGAACTCCTCCATCCATTCGCATGGAAACCAATACTAATCCAGTCAAATCAGCGAAAAATGTAGAAATCAATTAGTAAGGATCTATAAAAAGGTGGAGACCTTCTCCAATTCAGTTTTTTCACCATATTTCAACAACTATTGGTCCTATCGTCACGAAGGTCAGTACAAAAAATGAAGTTCATTAAATTCTCTACAAAAAAGGTTCAATACATTTTTTTCATATCTTCAATAGTTTTTGTGTAATACGGGTCTCAAACTGTCGATATTTGTACACAACCTTGTGAGAACCTTGTGTACGTATTCACCGGTGTATTAGAGAAAAACTATCAGAGATAAGAGAAAAATGTATTGAATCTTTTGTGTAGAGAATTTAGTGACCTTCATTTTTTATAATAACCTTCGTTAGGATAGGGTCGATACTTGTCGAGATATGATGAAAAAACTGAATTCTAGCACCTTTGATTCAAGGAGAAGTCATCTCGCTGTAATCTTATTGATCTGATTTCAAAACGATTTAGATGTAAGTGGCCAACGATTCTAAGAATTAAATTTAAAAAAAAGTAGCTTCTCAGATTTTGGATTTGGTAAAAATTTGCAGATAAATCTGATTATTGATTAGCGATTTTCAAGTGTTTTTTTTGTCTCTTCAATTTTTCGAATTGGTACAAAGGTTGTTTTTCAGTCTATCTATTATTTTCTTCTTCTTTCAAGAATTCCACGAATTAAAAAAAATTAGAATGTAGACAAAATGTGACAAAACAAAACCAGAAAACTTATAAAATAAAAATAAGGTAGAAAACAGTATAACGCTATTTTCCCTCACGCGAGATAGGAGCTTTTTATTCAAGGTATGGGTGCAGGCGGTGTATCGGTACGTGGTCTTCTATACACAGGATGTTATAAGGAAGTAAGAAGTAAAGTTTCGTCAAGTTTTCTGTTGCAGAACCGAGACGTTCCTTTTCCCAGGTTTCTCTGTAGGAAACTTTGATAAGCCACGCGTTGCTTTTTCAGACGAGTTTAAAGAAAAGGAAGGAACCGAGGAGATACCCCACTTTATATCCCGTACCACCAACATTCTGTTATAGGTACACAAAGAAGCGTCTCAATTTCTTAATCCGAGGATATAAAGTCACTGTAGATCGATCAGAACGGTGAGAGAAAAACAATGTAACGTTAGCGCATGCGCAGACCGTAAATGCCCGACTTTCCGCACTAGGGGTTTTTGAAATACCTTAGAATGGTACGTTTTTAATGAAAATCGATATTTTTCAATTTTTTGAGGATCTGATATCGAATTTGATATCAGAATTACGAAATGAAAGAAGGTGGTAAGAAAAGATGATATTAAAATTACTCGAAAATCATCAAATTTGAACGGGAATTCAAAATTTGCTAATGCGCACATCGAGAATGTTAAACTTTCTGCATTTGATGCCCAAAAATGTCCAGAAACTTGACCAGAGCCGTAAAAATAGGCCGATTTTCATATAAATTTTCAGTTTTTTTAGAATCGTGATATCGGATTTAGTATCAGAATCGTGAAATTCAGAATCCTGTGGATTTTGATAAACTTTGATGAATTTTTACTCGTCAAAAATGAGAAATAACATTTTTCTTTCAATTTTCACCACTTTTGCCAATTTATTAATTGATAACATTATAAACTGGATTTTGAACTTTCGTTTTCGTTGTCTTGCCTCGTTGCTGTTCAAAAAAGCTCATCGAATTTAATGATAACAAATTGAAAATAAGTTTGTCATGTTGAAAAATGGGCGGAGATTAAAACCATAAGTGTGATGTAAACTGAACTAGTGCGAGTCTGAATACGGCTAATGTTTTATCATTAGTAGACTGTACCTGGTATAAGTACTTGGAGTAATTATAGCTCCCAGGAGTTCGTATAATGTCGGGTATGTCCAGGTCTTCTGAGAGCCCCAAATCACAGCTAGAAACTAGAAACGTTGTCTACGACGGTGCTGTAGGTATACTCTATACGGTGGAAGCTCTATCTGCCCAGGTAATAGATTACAAACGTCTCTCGCGACTGGCCAAACTTCTTGGGGTAGTAGAAACGCGTCGCTACATATGTACATGTTTCCTACTTCCCATTTCTCTATTTTGAGAAGAAGGAGGAAGTTTTTGTAATCAGACACGAAATGAAAAGTTGAGTTTTTACTGGATTTCCACGTTTTGAGGTTATGTGGCTATCACATCAAATTTTTGACGGACTATATCTCGAGAACAAGGGCGCGGATTTTGGCCAAATTGGTCGCAATCGACGCGGCTTTCCTGAACTTAGAACTGTTCAGATTTTGGCTTTGATCGGTCGAGTACTTACCGAATTATTTGAATAACAAAATTCTGAAAAATACAATACAAATGACGATATCTTGAGAACGGATCAGCGAATTCGAATTAAATTTTGTACTACACGGTTTTTTGGGCCGCTGAACACGAATCCGAAGTCAGTTTTGCAAAATTTCAATTTCTCGCTATTAACATTCTTAATAAAAAAAACTAGAAGCATTTCGATTTTGAAGAAAATTGGTACTCGAACGTTCTTTGGGTCAGTAATCATGAATCTGAATTAAGATTTGCGAAATTCAAAATGGCAGATCCAATTTGCTGGGGTAAAACACTAAAAACATTTAACATCTGATAAAAATTGTTACTCGAAGGTTTTTTGAACCACAGATCAAGCATCTGACCTTGTTTTTCTACGTTTATTATAATTCCTTTCTTAATTTGCTGTAAAATAACGAATTCATTCATTTTTAGGTAAAAATAGCCGGAGTCACGTTCAGCATAGAATTATTCCTCGGCTGCTGCAGTCTTTGGATTATAAATTGTGATAATTATCCCTCGACCTATCAGAGCCACGTGCACACGTGCACGGTAACAAAGGCACCATACTGCCCCCATAGCTGACTCGAGAATGTAGGAAATGGGGTAAGTTCTTCGGAGTCGTGATGTAGCGAACAAATTACTAATTTGTGTTTGAATAAAAATAACTAAGAACGAAAAAATGAAAAATTGTAGAAAATTGTGACATCAACCCAATGCTGACAATGAGAAAAATTATAGAAGCCTTGAATTTTACTGATTTTTATTACTTTTAGAAATTGAAAGTAAAATGACAATTTCACACAGCATTAAATAATGCAGAAATATTCAGTGCTGTTTGAAATATCAGCTTTCGAGTTTGAAAGAGATGGAATTTTGTGAAAATCTGATAACTCTTAATTTTTTTTTTTTTTCAAGTTTTGATCGCCACAATGAATCTGCCATTTTGACGATTTTGAATCTGACTCTAAAATCGTGATCAGAGAATCAAAAAACCTTTGAGGTACTGATTTTTGCTGAAATCACAGTTGATTCATTCTCAAATCATCATCGACGAATTTTGATTTTCGAAAATTTTGTTTTTTCAATAAATAAAAAACTGGTAAACCGATCAAATTAAAAATCGTAAAAGTTCTTAGTTTTGAAAAACTGCGTCGACTGAGCCTAATTTCTTCCAAATCAGTTCATTCGTTCTCGAAATATCGAAGTTTGTATTTTCTTTGAAAATTTCGGTTCTTGAATAACTCGAAAATCGTTGGATCTGTCGATTCTAAAATCTCAGGGTTTTCAATTGTTCCAAAACTACGTCGATTGAGACCAACTTAGTATCAAAATCTGTTCACCCAGTTCTCATTCAGAATTTCAGTAAATCAAAAAAAAAAAAAGAACTTTATCTTTTCGAAGTAAATTTCTGTTATTATCGAGCAACAAATGTTTTTCCTCTAATAAAAAGTATAAGAATCTTTTCATTCTGTTTTAGTTTTTCTATTTTTTTCTCGCATCACTTTGTTCCATCGTAAAGTTATGCGGATATCCTTCCGTTGTTTCATTTTTTCATCCCCTTCTTAAATTTTTTGGTGTTTTTTTTTCTTCTATTCCATCGAGGTGAACGAAAGGGATTGAGGTAAAAAGAGACTAAGGGGATCTAAGAGTAGGGGATGAAGTGTCTATAGTAACGTTTTGCACGGAAAACAACCGAAAAGAAATGAAAAAAAAATATAAAAAAAAGGATATAGGCCAAACCAGACCCTCGGTTCTCTCAAACAAGACGAGGAAACGAGCTTGATAATAAAGAGAAGTTTTGTCAGTATGAGATAAAAGAGGGTTTCAAGGGTAGGTAGAATAGATTTAGTATAAGCATCATCGGCGCCAGAGCTACTAAAATATGAATATATATATACCTATACATATATCCTTTTGATTTATCAGCTATGGAATTGGCTCCGTATCCACTTTTTCTCGCTACCCCCTCCCGCGCCCACCGTGAGAGAAGAAGGAGGAAGAGGAAGCCCTGTGGTATAGATTAGGTTGTGAAAAATTCTTGCGACAGTAAAAAGACAAGAAGAAAAAAAAACAAAACACCTAGATTTATATCTGCGAAAAGGGGATTTTATACCCAATCTCCAGAATCGGAGAAAACCAGGAGCTTTTTTTTTTTTTTGTTTTATTTCTTGAACACACTGCGGAATTTGAATCAATGTATCGATAAAATCAACGAGGAAAACTTGTATCATATGAACTTGTGTGACATTTTTTTTTATTTATTTTTTGCTGATGTAATCAATGTGTGAAAAACTGTTTTTTATGAGTATCTATCTCAGTAGCAAATTGAGATTTTTTGGATTTTCAAAACTGAAATAGAAGCGTTATTCTTCTACTTTACAGGGGAAAAAAGTTTTCGAAAAACGGCCGACGCGTTCGGGTTTTATCCTCGTTTTAAAATGGTCCAATGTTTTTGGACCATTCTGTGTGACCATGATTTTTTTGATCGATCATATTTCGAAAACGAGTCATCAGATTTTGACGAATTTGGTCTCAATCGACGCGGATTTTTAACTCTTATAACTGGTTCAATTTTCGATTCGATAGTTTGAGTAGTCTTTGAATTATTTAGAGAATAAAATTCCCCAAAATGGAAAAAAAAAATGATGATATTTCGACATATTGTGATAAAAATTGGTACTCTAAGGTTTTGGTTGCTGAATTTTAATTGCGGACCAAAATCCAGAATTTGAGGGATTTTTTAATCAATTTTTTTCAACTTTCACTAGTTTTTGACAAATTTTTCGACAAATTTTTGAGGAAAAAAAACTCTATATCTTCTTCAACACTTTATTATTATTGCTATTATTATTATCATTATTCTACTCTACTTTTTCTTATTTCGGTTATGACGAAAACTTTTTCCATCAACTTTTTAAAAGCGCATTTCCAAACTTCATATCTT
Organism: Euura lappo; assembly: GCA_018257835.1. Lineage (NCBI taxonomy): Eukaryota > Metazoa > Arthropoda > Insecta > Hymenoptera > Tenthredinidae > Euura > Euura lappo. The sequence goes on along the minus strand of JAEUYN010002441.1, from coordinate 28,872 downwards.
ACCCAGAGGGTCGGAGCAAACGACGTGGTTTCATCAACGATACGCTATACATATACTGTATGTACGTATATATATATATATATATACACACGAAATTGAAAAAACAAAAAAAACAAAAAAAAATGATAATAATAATCCCCGCAATCGCTGCGAAGAGAAAACGAGAGAAAAAAAAAACAAATTAGACTTTTTACAAAAATTTTCATACTCTAATTTATAGAAAATAAGTCATAGATATTTCATATCATCGATTGAAGATGAAGAATCGATCCAAAAAAAATATTATAAGCGATTCTGTTTTTTTTTTTTCCAAAAAGTACTAGAATGTGAAATTTAAACAGAATGAACAAAAAAAAAAAAAACGTTCAAAGTCAAATTCAACTATGAAGATTGTCGATCATAAATCTATCTATGATGAGAAAAAAAAAAAAAGTTGATCAAAATTCTGTTTCAGAAAAATGGAAATGAAAGAAGAAAAAATATCGAGATCGAGTTTTCCCCCAGTTTTAAGGTTTACGGTTCATAATAGGTAGGCAGGGAAATTTTCTTCTCGCTGATATAATTCCAGAATCGTAAAAAAAAAAGAAATCCCCCCCATATTTTAAAACAGTTTTATATTTATTAACAGAAAAGAAAAGAACGAGATTTTTATTCTCCCTCATTCTATATCTCTGGATCAATTCGAGGCTTAAATTCGAGGGGGGAGATTAAATTGATAAGAAAAAAATTCTAGGGTTAAGAGGGAAAGTAACAAAAAAAAAAAAAAAATCTGAAGCTTGAAGCTTTTTCAAGGAAAAATTGATTCACTTTTTTTTCTTTTTTTTTTTATATCCTCGAAATGCGAAACTTTTCATCGGTTATTTCCGACATTTTTCTCTATTTAGAACAGGGATGAAGACTGATTTTTTTTTTTTTTTTTAATGCGAGGGTCGAACCTAAACTTTTCAAAAATCCCTGAAATTCAAAGAAGTCTCAAAAAGTGACAAAAAGTTTCCCAAAAAATGTCAAAAAGTTCTAAAAAGTGTCGAAAAGGTTCTCAAAAAATTCAAAAAAGTCCATTGAAGTTCGTTGAAGTGTGACAAAGTCTTTTGAAATCTTCGAGATCCCTGAAATCCCTGTGGTATCAAGAATTCCGAAAAAGTTTGTGAATTCCGAGAGAGTCTTTGAATTCTTGAAGTCTAGAGTGTTTAACTCCCCTCGATGGATGAAGCCATGAGTTTTGAAACTTTGTGAAATTGCACTCGGATCACCCCTCTGCAGTTATCAAGTTTACAGTTTTATTATAAAACCGTTATAGCCGCCCCGTTACAGTCCCCAAAGCGAATATTACATAGAATTCCATAAATTTCGAGTCCTTGGTACGCAACGGAAATTACCTAACCGACATTCGACCCCGGGGAATAATTCGAGTCCAGAGTTTCTACGTCGGTAAGAATTTTTTACTTCAGATACGAAAAAAAGTTTTTTACCTCCCGTTAACTTATTTTATTTTCAAGCATCGACGTAAAACGATTCATTTTATGAATGGCAATAAATGACGTCAGCGTTTGCCGAATCTTTCAATGGTTTTACGGACTAACAATAAGTTCGGTAAAGGCGTAGGTCCTACGGATAGAGTTTCCGGGTCAGTGGGCCGCTAAAGCTGACTTGGTTCAGTCAGTCGACGAACCAAAAACCGTTACCCTTCTCTCCGGCATCCATTCCGTACGAGTTTCCACGGAAATTGGATAGTTGGTTCGAATTCTCTTGAGAAAACGTCGCGCGTCGCGTTGGTTCGTTGTACCATAGGAGAGGATGGTCTGTGCTAAAACCCTCTTCTTCGTTTGGTACAGAGTTTTGGCTTTGTACACTGTTTCTGCTCCTTTGTCTCTGCAGTGTCTGCTTCCTCCTTCTCATCCTCCACATCCTCTCACCTCGCTCCTTGATTACATCCCCCCCTCGATTCGGTTCTTGGTTTTGAAACTTTTTTTATAATTTTCAATTATCCATTGATATCGGCTATCACGTACGTTCCACTGATTGAAATTTCTGTGTGACGTCTGCATATATACCCAAAGTTTAGTGTTAATTATTCAATCATGCATAGTAGTGTTTCCTTTTTCATTATTCATTTTTAGCCTCCATTTTGCATTTTGTGTTTTTCATTTCGCATTCTTCATTTTTCATTTTGTATGATACTTTTTTTAGTTTCCATTTCGTATCTTTTATTTTTTACGAGGGGTGAACCACTCCGAAAAATGGAGTACACCAGACTTCAAGACTTCAAAGACTTCACGGGTCTTCAGGGACTTCAAGGGACTTCACGGGACTTCACGGACTTCACGGGACTTCAAGGGACTTCACGGGACTTCACGGGACTTTAAGGACTTCACGGGACTTCAAGGACTTCACGGGATTTCAAGGACTTCAAGGACTTCACGGGACTTCAACGACTTCATGGGACTTCATGGGACTTCACAGGATTTCAAGGACTTCACGCGTCTTCAAGGACTTCACGGGTCTTCAAGGACTTCATGGGACTTCTGGGACTTCACGGGACTTCTGGGACTTCACACACTGTTCTCCACCGAACTTCAAGAGTGGTTCACCCCTCGATTTTTTATTTTCGATTTTGAATTTTGTGTTCTGCATTTTTGCATTTTTTGAAGTTGCGAAGTCTGCATTTTGTATCTATTATTCTCCATTCTTTTAATTTGCGTTTTGCATTTTTTTTTTATCTTCCATTTCGTATCTTTAATTTTCTATTTTCAATTTTCTTTATTTTTTCATCATAAAATTTCTTCCCAAAATGTTTATTACAAATTTCAAATATCACAATCTACCAAATATGTAGCAAAGTTACCATCAGTTTTCCTTTCCCCGGAATTTGTCCTCTAATTTGCGACAAATGAAGACACGAATTTGAACATTAGACGAATAGTTAGCGTTCAGAGGGCAGAGATGCAAACAACTTGCGGGTCTTACTACGTAATTCATGTTGCTACAGCATAACTTAACCCTCCCAGCTCCGAGTAAACTCGCGTCTAATGCACAACTCGTTACGCGTTACGCCACAATCTCTCATCTCTCCTCTCTCTTTGTCTTCATATTCGCGACATGTAGAACAATTCTGGATGTTCTACCACTTGATTACGTTAGCCTTTAGCACACGTGGGCGACACGGGGTTCGCGTATAAACCTTCATGAACGGACTACGTCCCCGTCCTGGTCCCTTTGATCTGGCTTCGAGACCCGGTCTGATTGCCACCGACCCCATCCTAATCTCGCTTTGTTTTGTTAGGACATGTCGTCTTGTCTCTACTCGTCAGAGTCATGTATGGACTGATAAAACAACAAACGGTCCAACGGTCTGCTTTCCGAAATCTGATTTCAGTCATTCATTTGATCAAATTCGATTTACTATCGATATCTAGGACGCAGTAATGCGATTTCGCGAAAACTTTCTTTACTGAATAAATTCACCCATCGATATCTGGAAATTTTTGCAGTTCTCAATCGATACGAAGCCTTTTAAAATTTTTTTATTATCTCAAAAACGAATTTTCACCTACTTTTTAGATTATAAAATTAAACTGTCGATGAAATATTGATCGAATCAAATTCTACTTTCACGTACATCTACTTTGATACATCATGAACAATTCCACGTCAAGATTTTTGGGTCTGGTCACTGAATACAGGTGAATTATTATCATATTTATTAAAATGTAACAAGAAAATACGACAAAAAGTGTCTTTTTGGGGGAAATAATTGTTTCAAATTTAATTTATGACAACTTTTTCACTTTACAAGAAATTCCTTACGTGAATCTACTCTTCTTTCTATTCTAATATTGAAAAAAAATGGAGATTGTCCTACCAATTACAGCAGAGGCAGAGGTGCATCGCGTCGAATTTTCAGGTTTTTTTTTTCATAGTTTCAAATGCAAAAACTAGTGAGAAAAAATTGGCACCGGTACAATATCAATGGATATAGAAAATAGTTTGAAACCCTAACAAGAACAACTTGCATAAACTCCATGGGTTCACTAAAAAGTAAACTGAATTTTTTTTTTTTTTTTGTCAGAATGAACGAATTAATCAAAAAACGTGGCGGGGGAAAGGAAATTAATAAACAAAAAAGCGGGGCCATAATCATTCGAATGGCATAAATGCGGAACGGGGGTTCGAAGCCACGCACAAAAAAAAGAGAGACGATGGCGAAGAAGACCTTAATTTGAATACTCCGAGTCGCGGATCCCATGCGAAATGAAACGGAAATAATTGCAGCAACAAAAAAAAAAAGAGAGAGAAAAAAGAAGGTGTTCCAGGAATTTGGCTAATTTCATGAATCCTAAAAGCTATCGCCTGCTCGTTATTCAAAAACCGGAAGTGGCAGTGGGCTGAAAATCGTATCGTCACTGCCTCTCTGTATGAACGTTTTTCTGACAATCTCACGAGTCGAAAAACAACTTTCGCACATGTATCGAACAAAATTTTTCATCACAAACGCACGTAAAGTCCGATTACACACACGCTTGCGTGCGTAAAATCGAAGTTTCCGCACGGCGTGCGGAAAAAACAATTCTTGGTACTTTTATTTTCAGTATTTCTGTTTTTTCGTTAAATTTTTGAAAGAATTTTAACGTTTGTACACTTTTTTTCCCCTCTGTCTATATTTTCATATGTCGAAGGTTTTGAAACAAACAGAAATGGAAGAACAAAAAAAAAAAACAGTTTTTCGTACTTTTTTTTAAGTTAAGTAGCAATTTTTCAAAGATTGTTGATTTTTTTTTAGAGAATTTCAATGTTTGTAAATTTTTTTTTGGTCTCCGTGAGATAGAAGGACGAAAAAAAATTCTACTTTCAAACAACCGTTGGGAAAAAAAAATTGTTAACAATATTCAAGGGACGTAGACTCAAGCTGCGGTAAAGTGGACACCTTGAATTAAAATTTGTATAATCTACACAAGGATTAAACTTTTCTTTCCCATTTTCTTCAAATACGACGCTTTTCAATATCCGTCTTTTGTGTAATCCGCGAAAACAATTGAAATCCATTGGCCACCATATGTCGTCCCACAATTCTCTCATGTATACAGGATTTAATACGGTGATTCGATATTCACCCAGTGTCCTCGGTACCCGACGATCAGGACCGTGGGCTTAACTCTAATAGCCGTTGAAGCAAGAGTCCCAGTCCCCCGGTTGTACCGCGGTGATCCTGGACCAGGACCAGGAGCCAGGAGCCTAGCCGGGACCGGGACCGGGACCGGGACCTCGGGACATCGTTAGATCTATATGGAGTTATAATAGCCTCTCGTGTTAAATCGGATGGGAGGGAAATCGTTTGGAAGTAATTTCCTTGTTACTGGTGTTGGTGACGCGTCGGTGTACTCTACTTCGCTGCGGGGAAACCGCCGCGTACATAGAACCAACCTCCCCCCCCCCTCCGAATTGTACCGAACCCCTCACGGGCGAAATTTCGCATTCGTGAATTATGTATTCATGTATTGTCCTCCATTTTGCATCCCTCATACCCAAAAGTTGAGCCAACAACGAAGTAGTAGTGGTAGTAGAAGTAGCTTCAATCCAGTCTCCATCAACGTACCCCGCAGGCCTCGATAATAATTGCATTATCATCACAGTACACACCTGATGAGTCCGCCTATACATATAAGTGGGAAGATCGTAGGTGTTTTTTTAATATTCTTTTTTATTTCTTTAAATACGTCGTTTTTTTTTTTTTTGATTGAGTTGTTTTTCACGTTTCAGATGAGTCGCCGATGAATGGGAAGATCGTAGTTTTTTTTCCATATACGTCGTTCTTTTGATCGAGTTGTTTGTTCGTTTTAGAAATGAGCTATTTTCTGAATACAGAGTTTTTGTTCGAAAGAGTAGGTTTTTTTTCGATCGAATGATAAGTAGTTTTCGAATAGGTTGTTTTTGAATTTTTAAAAGTAGTTCTTTTGACAGAGAATTATTATTAGTTGTTTTTTTTTATGCAGAAAGAAAGGTAGTTTTAACAGATAATCGATTTATTCTTTTTATTTCTGGAAGTAGTTTTTTTTTCAAATACGTTGTTCTTTCAAATGAGTCGTTATTTTTAAAACCAGACTTTTGAAATACGTAAATACGTTCTTCGTTTTGCAAATGAGAAAGTTTAATTATATTTATAAAGAATAATTACATCTTCAAATAAGTTGTTTTTGAAAAAAAGGCGTAGTTCTCTTGACAGAATTTTTTGGCTGAAGAAAGGTAGTTTTAACAGATGATTGATTTAGTTTTATTCTTTTCTAAAAGTAGTTTTTGTTTTTTAAATACGTTGTTCGTTCAAATGAGTCGTTATTTTTTAGAACTAGCTTTTCAAATACGTATTTTTTCATCTCGCAAGCGAGAGAGTTTCCAAAATGAATGATTATATCTTTTGACGTTTTTTTTCCTTTTGTTCGTTGTTTTCAGAGTAATTTTCTTCAAATACGTTGTTTTTTTCCAAATAAGTCGTTATTTTTTTAACCAAGCTGTTCATGTACGCGTAATTTTTTTTCTGCAAACGTGAATGTTTCAATAGTTGTCTCTTTAAATGGGTCGTATTTTTAAAGTAAGCTTTTCAAATACGTCGTTTTTGACGTAAAATAAATGCATTTCTTCACCCATAAAAGGGGGAATTCAAAATGAACTGTTTTTTTCTGTTCGAAAAGTAAGAATTTTTCAAATACGTCGTTCTTGCAAATGAAGAGTTTCTTTTAGGTCGTGTAAGCTCCTCAGATATGTAGTTCTCCGTCACTTCCCAGAAGTAGTTTTACTGATGGAATAATTGATTTTTCGAATTAGTAGTTTTTTTTTCATACGTGGATTTAGCAATGAATTTTTTCTCTCTTCTTTTTCGTGAAACAATCAAGTTTTTGAAGTTCGTGATAAAAGATAACCGCTCGTTCTTTCCCTCTGGAACAAATTTGCAAAATCCGATTCTCTGTGCCGTAAAGTCTTCTGACTTGAAAACCCGAAAGGAAAAAGGAAATCTTAGGTGCGATCAAACCACGCAGGATCTCGTCCAGTCTGGTAGGTTTCAGGCATTTGACCTTATATCCACGAGTTTGAAGATCGGGATGAAGATTTGTAGGTTTTACCGGGAAAACCCTTTCGGGTGCAACGAATCCTTCCGGAAGGTTGAGCGCCAAATATTTCCAGCATTGAAGAGGAAGCGTTCGAATCGAGCTCGGAATCATGCGAGTCGAGTCAAGCCAAATTCAGATGGACAGCGGAATTAATTGCTAAAAAGCTTCAAATGTGCTGAAATCCTCAATATGCAAGTCGAGTCAGGCCGCATTTAGACGGACAGCGAAATTAATTGCTAAAAAGCTTCAAATGTGCTGAAATCCTCAATATACAAGTCGAGTCAAGTCAAATTTAGACGGACAGCGGAATTAATTGCTAAAAGCTTCAAATGTGCTGAAATCCTCACGATAAAAATCTTGACAAAACTCTAGGTGAGGCCATCTTGGCTCCGAAACAGTTTTTCGCTGTTATCTCGGTAACCGAGCATGATATCGATACAGTGGTGAAAACAGAGAAATGGTTTTTTCAATCCTCTATAAAAAAGGTTCTATGCACTTTTCGTCTATGTTCATCCGTCGCGTCGATATTTGAGCTTTTTAAGAGATATGAGCGAGAAACAGACTCCGAGCAGCAGCCTTTTTCCAAGATGGCGGCTATCGCGTCCGGAGCTTCGGTACGTTAATTAGTAGGCCGTAATTATCATCTTTACAGAGTAAGACAGGACTGCAAGTCGAGGCTAGGTTCCTGAGCCAGAATAGGACGACGAGGAGGATCCGAAAGGATGAGAGAATGTCTGCTAATCCTTAAGAGGGTATTCGAGTGATAAATTTGGTAAATCTGTAGGTTCAGCTCGGACACGCCCCAAGTTTGCTATTACCAGGTATAAAGGGAAACGGGAAGAAATCCGTTACCTCTAGTCGAGGGACGGGGCGGGTGGTTTTTCTCGGTGAATAAGAAGAGGAAGAATAAAAAAAAAAGAAAAAAGAGGAGACGAAGAAAACTGCGATTACAAAGAGTTTCCGCCCTATCATCTCCTTTCCGGGACTCCGTCGTGTCTTGGATTAAAACTTTGACACTTTGTTACTTGTTCTTTCTTTCTTTCTTTATACTTGTTACTTTCTTTCTTACTTTACCTCCCGCATCTTTCCGCCGAGTATAATCCACCGGCTTCCGGTACGTTGGACAAATTTCAGTTTTAAAACGAATTCTACAGTCTCCTAGCAAAGGAAGAGAAGAACGAAAACTGAACCCCTGCAGGACCTTGCGGCGGCGCGGGCGCCTCGTATCCGAAGGCATTATCCCTTACGCGAGGATGCTTCCGGAAACACTTATCCTCCAGGACTCTCCACCTCTCTTTTTACACGTCAGGTGTTGAAAGGGGAAAAGTGCGTAGAGGGTGAAACAGCCGAGTGAATGCTTTTCACACAACATGTTTCCTGATCATTTGATAAAAAAGTGAAAAAAAAATATTTCGTTGACCGTTTTTCAAATATTCCGAATTTTTCCTGTTTATTCCCTGACTTTCTGGATCATTCTCCGAATCCGCTGAATTTTCCCTGATTTCCTTGAACACGTTTTGAAATCTCTGACTAACTTCTGATCTCTTTGATTCTTTTTCTTTATATATATATAAGCTATACTGACTTTATCCGTTTTCCCAGATAATTTTTCCATTGCCTTATTCAATTTCCCCTGATTTCATACATAATTTTTTTGAATTTCCAGACTTTCAAGTTTCTCTCAGACCAATGGCCGTTACAGAAAAGTACCATCGGATGTCCGACGATTTATTATTGAGAACTGTTGAAAACTATTCACTTTCAATAGTGCTCAATGATAAATTTGGACATCCAATAGTACTTTTCTATAAGGAAGGCCGGACGATATCCCATTTTGTCCCAATTCGGCTTGGGGAGAACGTTAACTTGAATTTCTCTCGTCATTGGATTTTTAGCGCATTAAAATTATCATGGAAGAGGTTCTTTTTCCGAATTTTATTTGACGTTTTTTTCTTTGTCTAATTTTGAAAGTAGAGTAAAAATTTGTTTCCGCCAGTGACAGAAAAAGCAGAGTAAATCGCAGAACGCGTTTTTATTTTACTTTTAATGCCTGACCTATAAAAGCCCGTAAACAACGATTGTGCGAAAGTGCGATCGTTGCAAAACTAGGTTGGCAAATATCGAAGTTAATTAATTCCGAGGTATACGATTTTGAGCGACATCAGCTACCCGCCGGAGCCACCGACCTTTGTTCCCTGAACCTCTTCAGGCCTCGGGGACTCCGGGACTCTGGGACTACGGGGCTCGTTACATAAAAAACACTGAAATATTGCTACCTCAAATATTGACGTTATCCGCAGTATATTGCCTCATACCTGAAAGGTTTTTATCTCCATCGACATATACGAGAGAGAAGAAAAAAAGATATAGGTATAACTCTGGAACATTAAACCTTGAATAATATGGAAATTGAATAAAGAAGCGGGTTTGGGCCGACTATGAGACAGCCTCAGAACTTCCAGTGATTCATTTTATTTCGAGCTATTTTGGATTTTGCGAATCGAAACTGGAAGTTGAAACAAAAAAAAAGATTAACTGCGATCATCCACTGCGCCGGTCACTCGATTGCGGAAAGAAAAACACTCGTTCGGATGGTCAGAGAGAAATAAATCCCCCCTCTTATCCCGCTAGCACGTTGTTTCAGCGATTTAGAAACTAAAGATGAAGATAGGCGGATAAAAAAAAAACATCATTCGTCCAACTGTCTCAAGTCGTTGGTTTAACGATAAGTATTATAGACGATGAAAAAGTTTGAGTATGTATAATATATCCAGTGAATGAATTTTACTTCTTCCTTTCTATTTCTTCTTCGAATTTTATACGTATACTTTATTCGCGTAAAACTTGACCACGCCGATAAAAATCGAAAGACAAAAACAGAAAAGCAGCAGTTCTTCTTCTCCATAAAACTCTGAAATTAACTTTGTGGGGGAAAAAAACAAGAAAATATCCACGTAGAATAAAATCCAGAGATATTCGATATCGGAGTAAGGCAACGCGCTTATATGGATTGTCGTGTGACACGTATGTGATAACCCTTACCTTGGATTTCCACGTAAAGCGGCGTGATGTAACGCGTTGAACCCATTGTTGTTGGTGAGGGTAATGTCAGCTGCATGATCCAACAACAGAGCCAGCATGTCGTCCCGTTTCTTGGAGATGGCGTCGTGAAGCGGAGTATCCCCTTCCGAATCCTTGAACAGACACACAAACGACCCGGATCATTGCGATGGGGATCAAAATCGTGACGATAATTCGATTATCAGGAAGAAAAAAAATTGTCATATGCGTCGTCCTATCATCAAACACTCACGGTGTGATATTACTCGAATATTGTATTTTGGATCGATTATGAGTTCATCAATATCGTAAATGAATCAATAACTGGCACAAATATGATCAAATGTGATGACATAATGCCATTATATGATTAAATATTATCATTATATGTTAGAATATGAATTTATGATTGAATATAATCAGAATTTATCTTAATAAGGTCATTAAATGATTGACTATCGCCATTGAATCAATAAATGGCATCAATGTCATCGATATATGATCAAATTTGGTCATTTTATGACTCAATGTGACCATTAAATCACTAAATACGATCATTATATATGATGAAATGTGAATATCAATCCATTATATCAATGAATATGATCATTATATGTTAGAATATGAATTTATGATTGAATATAATCGGAATGTGTCTTAATAAGATCATTGAATGATTGACTATCGCCATTGAATCAATAAATGGAATCAATGTCATCGATATATGATCAAATTTCATCATTTTATGACTCAATGTGACCATTAAATCACTAAATATGAACGATATCATAAACAAATGATGAAAATAACATCAATATGATCATCATACGACCCAATATGACGATTTTATGACGAAATATGATCATTATAAGTTTATGAATATATATGATTATATGCCTATTTTTTACGCAAAAGTCTAATTTTTTGGGCTTGAATTCTCGACTGTAAGAAAAATTTCCCGGTTTCAAAGAGCGAAAGATTCGTTGTCTCAGAGTTCTAAACTTCAGATGTGGGCGGATTCATACTGTTTCATGTATGAGGGAAAGAATCGTGTATTCTTGAGTAGCTCTTGTGGTGCGGAAAAAGGGGATTTTCTAACCTCAAAACTCCAAACATCTAAACTAGTAAAAAGGTGAGCTAGCCAGGCGACTGCGGCAATTCGAAATAAGAAGAAAACAGTTTCACATAGTATAGTTATAGCAGTAGCTGAAGAGTATGCGAAAGTTTAAAGCCGAGGGATGCTGCAAAGCTTTGCGAGTAAAGTTACGAATTTTTCACGAACAAAATAACAACACATTGGAAAATCGTTTTCCACTTTGTGGAACATTTTTATTTTTTTCCCCCTTTTTTTTTTTTTTTTTTGCTTTGGTGTGAATGAATGCACTTCCGATGACACGGAGTAACTGCACTGATCCTGAAATACAGATTTAACGACGGCAAAAATTTCACGAAAACAGAACTCGTCCATTAAACGTGCTAACAAGCAGATTTCGGCTGAATATCAGCCAGACTTCGAACTTCTCGTCATTTATTCTGTTTCCAGATATTTTGAATCCTCCAAGTCAGATTTGTGATCAGCGACACGAAAAACCGTGTGATACCAAATTTCATTCTAATCCGTTGATGTGTTCTCAAGATATTGTAATTTGTATTTTATTTTTTAGAATTTTGTTATTTGAGTAATTCGAAAAGTACTGAACCGATTGAAGCCAAAATCTGATCAGTTCTAAGTTCAGGAAAGCCGCGTCGATTGCGACCAATTTGGCCAAAATCCGCGGCCTCGTTCTCGAGATATCGTCCGTCAAAAATTTGATGTGATAGCCACATAACCTCAAAATGTGGAAATCCAGTAAAAACTCGACTTTTCTTTCCAGGGTTGAATAAAATAACGTCCCCTTTTCGCTAAAAAAAAAAAAAAAAAACGAGACACGGGACGGCAAGTTGAAGAAGGGCGAAAAATCGAGGCTTGCGATCATCCGCGCAGGTTGTCGTAAACAATGGCTGGACCCGGGCACCATTGACTCTGCAGGCGCCAACTAAACGCGTAAATAATAGGCATCAAGCGCAGATATACTTTATGGGATCAGTTGGTAAAAATCCTTTGTATAACTCCAATAACTGTGCTGAATAAATCCTCGGAGCGTTTCGGGATCGCCGGGGTACTGTCGCTCGGTATAAATGCTTGGTCATACGTCACACCGAGCGTCGCACCGAGGCCATGGCTATGGCTATGGCTATGGCTATGGCTATGGTTATGGCTATGGCCGTAGGGGCGTCAGGCATCGTAACGGCGGACCTTGGTAGGTAGGCACCGGAACCCCAGAACCCAGAACCCGGAACCTGGAACCTGAAACGCCCCAGGACTCGGGGAAAATTGGTATAGTGTAGAATGCAGGAGAACGTACAGAGCAAAAGAGGAGGAGGAGGAGGAGGAGAGTGAGACGAGACGATCAAGAATAAGGGATGAAATGCGTGAAAAGAAACAGAAAAAGCCACTTTATCCCACATGTATAACAAAGAACTGGATCTAATGGAACCAGATATTCTGTTTCACATCTGGCAGAAAACAGATGTTGAAAAATAGTGAAGAGTAACTGTAACTGTTTTCCAACGAAAAAAATATATCCGACAGTTTTTCACCGGTCATTTAGACTATTTGACCAGACTAAGTGAACAAATTTTCTCTACAGAGATGAAAGAGAACGTTGATGAAAGTTTTGCTACTGAATCGTGGCGAATGTGGAATCAGTGTAGAAAAAGGTATCCGAAAATCCTTCTCGCTGGTTTATAGGTTGGCTATTCGAGGTAGAAAGAGAATAATTTAGGAAGCACTTTGGAGGTTCTATCCGAAGTGAGTCTCTTTTTTTTTTTTGCACAACGATTTCTGACTCTCATTATATTCTTTGAGGTTTATTCTAGGTTCTGAGATCTGGATTTTCATAAAATACGTTCTATGAATTGTTTCGTCATTCGTCGATACCGTGGCCACTACGAAAAAATCCCTGACCTTTCCTCAACGAATGCCAATTTTTTTCCTGACTGAAATTCGACCGAATTAGTGGTTATTGAATTCCTGGCATACAATTCCTTGACTTTTTCCTGACAATTTTACAAATTTTCTCACTTTTCCGTGACCAGTAAAAGACCACGATGCCGATAGCACTTGAAGAGTGCAGAAAATTGTCTACCGCTTTCTACACCGAATTCTGTAACTCATGTTACGAAACTGTTGGTGACATTCCGATGGTCTTAGGGTATTCCTTGGCTATACGGCTATAAAGAGAAAAGATCACCGCAGTTATTTTAAGAGCCCGCGAGAGAAAAAAATATATATATCCATAGGGTAGAAAGAGGATAGTTCTGAACCCTCGGTAAAGTTGAATCGACCTAAACTCGAAAACGTCGCTGTACCCGGGTGGTGCCAGAAACTAATGGCACCCAGCCTAGTTTACGGTCCAGCCGTTGTCCACTCGTCGAAATGGCTCACTGAATTCCTCCTCGTAGAATTTAGCTCTGTAATTTCTTTCCGAAGAAGAGTAGAATCAAAAAACAAATTAGAAGAGTAAAACTTTACCCCTAGATGTGCGAAATGAAGATCGCGAGACATTTTTTTTCTTCTTCTTTATTTCCTTCTTTCTTCATCCCTTTGATAGCGGTCTAAAGAGTATAAAGAACTATCTATATACAGGATGTATTTTTGTCAATCTATATGTATATATGTATATATATAGGTAGTCCCGATAAAAATCTACGGCATAAGGCGAACCTCCCTTCAAGTCAAGGGGAAATAAGCAATTGCCGGAGGGACCCCCGATCCACCCCCCCTCGTAGCATACCCATACTAATGGGACAATGGGGTGAAAGTTCGTCTCCTTCCCGCCCCTGTTAGAGAAACCTAGATACGAGATAGAAGACAAGATATCATCAAACGTCGCGGATTACGTTGACTCTTTTGATATTTTAGTTGCCTTTTTCTTGTTCATTCTATGAAGACTTTTTAAGGCTTCGGAGTCTGGAACCTAATTAGGTCTCATTTAATTCCGGAAAGTCATATTTAGTTTCCTGAAGTTCCACGAAGTTTCATTTAGGTCCTATCTAATCTCGAGACATCTGACAAGACTTCACGAAGCCAACTGACTTCAACTGATTTCATGAAGTTTGCTTACTTCAACTGACTTCGTGAAGTTTCCCCATTTCAACTGACTTCATGGAGTTTGCTTACTTCAACTGACTTCGTGAAGTTTGCTTATTTCAACTGACTTCGTGAAGTTTGCTTACTTTAACCGACTTGATGAAGTTTGCTTATTTCAACCGACTTCGTGAAGTTTGCTTACTTCAACTGGCTTGATGAAGTTTGCTTACTTCAACGGACTTTTTGAAGTTTGCTTATTTCAACTGACTTCATGAAGTTAACTGACTTCAATTGATCTCCTGAAGTTAACTTAGTTTGACTGACTTCATGAAGTTGAATGACTTGAACTGTTTCCAGCCAACTTCAGCTGCCTTCAGACTCCAATTGACACAATCTGACGTTGAAAACGTTCAATTTACTTCATCGGACTTCGAGTGACTTCGATTGACTTTACCTCACCTAATGCCGCATGAATCGGACTGAATTCAACTCACTTCTCAGCCAGGTGTGGACTTGACTTCGAGAATGAATGGTTAACCCCTCGAGGTCTCGTCAAGTTTCATAAAGTCACGTTAAGTACCCTGAAGTCTCACGAAGTCTAATCTAGTTCTGGGTAGTCGCATTTTTCATCTGGAGTTCGACGGAGTCTTGTTCAATTCCCCGGAGTCTCATCAGGTCTCATGAAGTCCAATTAAGTTCCAGGAAGTCGAAATTCGTTACCTGGAGTTTCACAAAAGCTCATTGAATTTTTTCGACATCTAGCTTATTGTTAGTTAAATGAAGTTTGCCACGAAGTCTCTGAACTCTGTGCTCAACTTTTATGGATCGATGAGAGCCTCTCGTTTCTATAGAATATATTCGGAAAAAAATATAAAAAATTCTTCATTTCCTAACCTATAAAAAGCTGCGGTCGTCCCCCAACCACTTCTACACTTGACGCTGTATTTCCACATGTGACAGATGACGTAAATACATGGTGAATTGCCTATGGTAAATAGGGGTTGCAAATAGCGAAACCGCGTTATACACGGACCGACGCGCGCACCGTTCGCTAGGTAATGCCAATTTATATTAATTAGTAGACCAGGTTCGGGGGCACGGCCACGGAAATGGAAACGGGAACGGGTACACCTCGCTTGTTCGTGTTCGACATAAATTACAGAGCTAATGACGAATGCTACAGATCTGACCTGTGCAAACTCGGGACTCCGCTCCGTACCCTGTTTACCGTGCTGACCCCCCCGTTACACGTTACACCCTATCGATCAATGCCTCCGGCTAACTTCGTGTTTACAGCCTTTTGGCTTCGCGAAATCGTGCAACCTTGGCGATCTCTGGAATACCATCGAGGAGCACCGATCGACTTTCTTGGTCATCAAATCGTTACTATGAGAGCTATTCCACATTGCAGCTGGAGGTATAAAAATTAATAACCCCTGAAGTTCTCAATATTTTTCGATGAAAGATGGCGTGTACGTTCAGTGTACAAAAAATGCATTCAGAAAAAAATCAACAACTATTCGCGGTCAAAATTCCTTGTAATTGCGTCGATCGGTGAAACCCCCCCTAATCTCGTTATTGATTTCGTTCCAAACGTAGCGTATGGCTAATTGACCTGATCAACCGAACCTGGACCGCCGGAGTTGAAAAAAAAATCGACTACCACGGAAATAAAATTAAACGAATGTAACGTCGGGTTCGGGCAGTGGAGGTCATTCATCGAGTTAACGTACCAATTCCATTACCCCACTCGACGTAATTCTGTTATTCTTTAGGGGTCAATTTTTTTTTTATCTACACTTCTCTAGGTTTTTTCTATAAATTTTTGTCCATCGTTCGAGTCGAGTGACTCAAATTCGTGGAATATCTGTTCGTTACAAATGCGACGACGTCTTTTTGATGTTTCGAGGAGGTTTTCTTATTCCATTTAACGAACTGAGCTGCTAGGCGTTTTAACGAGTTGCCCCAACTTCTGGCTGTTCGCTCGTTACCTCTGAATACGCCGTACTCGACCCGACTGTATCCTAGCTACGCTATCATGCCCACGATTTTGCGAGGGCGGGGCGCCCCTCTGGATTTCCCATTTCACCACGTTCAAGGAAATTCTTGAGCACACTACCCGCATACCGTGGAATACCCGATGTGCATCCCCTCTCCCCCCGTTCCTCAACGTCTGAGTAAATGGAATGAATACGTCCATGTGTACCTTGAAGAATAAGTGAAAGACTGGACGAAAAGTAGTGAGTTTATATCTAGTTGGAAGATGGGAGACTCTAAGGTCGATCTTTGTTGCGAGGCCATTGAAGAAAGAGTCATCTGAACATTGGTACGGTTGAGGAGACGTTCTTAAAAATCACATGTCGTGAGGTTTGAGACACACGGTTGATTCGATTATGTCTATCGACGTCTCATTTTCTTTGGAAAGCAATTCATCATCATGTGAACGAGGGAAACTGAGAAAAAAAATCCTGTCATAAGTTATGGTCAGTTATCGAAAGCTTAGCGACAATCTGGTCACTCTTTTGCTGATAACTTGGTCCAAAAATCGAATCAACCGTATGCCTGAAACCTTACGACAAGTGATTTTTGGAAAAGTCCACTTTTCGATGTGTAATGTTTCACTTTGAATAAGATATATCAATGACTTTTGGAATATGGAGAATTTTTTGAATCACGCTGTACTGCTTCTCTTAAGAAACACATCTTTGTAGGACAGTGTGAGAACGAATTAGCCGCGGTAAATATTTGCCCCGTAATCAAGCAGCGCCGCTGTAGATACACTGATTGTCATTTATGTCTGATACACGACGACTACTCTCGCAGAATCCGGGGGTATTGGCGCCCTTCAACCGGATCTTGTTCAGTCTCTTGTCAACTGACTCGGTGTACAAGGTACTTATACCGTTGTTTGCTCTTCCAGTTTCGTTGCGAGACCCTACCGAACGATTTTACCCCGTCCTTCGCCTCGAGGTAACCGGATCCTATTCTTCAACGTCTTTATAATCTAACGAGACAGAAGTTTCGATACTTGAAATACCTTTTTCTCATTCAGATACACTGTAAAAAATGTTCATGTCATCAACTTCCGACAGTCTGTTGGAAGTTTTATTCACAAACAAGAGTCGTGAACAAAAGTCATGATATCCGATCAAAAGAGGCTCTTTTTGACTCGGATTATCGGGAATAGTCGTCGACTGTACAGTGTGTTGCATGAAGTTGGAGCGTGACCGAGGGTGGATCGAGTTCGTCGAAAGTTCTTGGCAAAAGAAGCGAGGCGCTTGCAGGTCTGGGTGCAGCCAACGTTCGACGACATTTGTTAAAGTCAGAGAAAAATACCGGCATCCTACCCCACCGTCGATGGCGGTACGCAAGATTTAAGTCAAGACCGGAGGGTCGAGGCGAGGAAAACTTTTTCGCGGAGTAAAACTTTTTCCTTTATATCTATAGAAATTATTGCCACTGCTATACTTTTAAAAATCTTAGAAAGAGAACAGTGGGGGAAATGGAAGAAAATAAGAAAAACTGTGTGTGTGCCAGATCATCTAACGCGTTTGCAACTCGCTTCGAAAGGAAGGAAAAATATATGCATAAATCACGAGCTTTATCGCACGGTGTAGAAAATAGTTTGCCGAGTTTTACTACGATTCTGCGTGAACTGTGTGTCACGAAATTTCGAACCTAGCCTCCACCATTTCCAAACCGGAAATGGCAGCGGGCTGAAGATCTTACTGTCACTTTCTCTCAACATGAACAGTATTCTGTCCAAATTTTAGTCCAATCGGTTCACTGGTTCGTCCAGGCTCTTCATTTTTTCAACCATGATTTCCTTTTTAGTTTTTTTGCCCAAATCTGATCAATCTTTGATTATTTTCGAATATTCTGTTGCGAAATGATTCGAAATCTAATTAGTAATTTGCCCTGTCTCGTCACTGATACGTTCATGTCTTCTAAAATGACATCAACTCGATGACGTGTTTCAAAGATTTTGATCCTAGCATCCGCCATTTCGGAACCGGAAATGGCAATGGGCTGGAAATCTTATTGTCACTTCCTCTCAATATGAACAGTATTCTGTCCAAATTTTAGTCCAATCGGTGCACTGGTTCGTCCAGGCTCTTCATTTTTTCAACCATCATTTGCTGTTTTTTTTCCCAAATCCAATCAATCTTCGATTATTTTTGAGCCAGGATCTTGACAATGAAAGAATAGACATGATGAATTGAAATTTTTCACAGCAAGGCTGAGTCGTTGGATCGAATCTTGATGCTAGAAGTCAATTTGTCGATGTTATTTTCCTGAACAGGATAAACTTATTGCTATTTTATTTCCTAGGAGATAGAAAGCGAGAGAGAGAGAGAAGATTCGCAACGAATAGAATCAATCCTAGAGGCTTATGTTGCGAGCCTTCATCCGACGTCTGTAGCCTATCCTATTTTCTTTGTTCGGCTCCGTCGCTTCTTCTATCTTTCGTAGGATAAGGGAGAAAAAGAGTAAACTTTCTTTCCCTTTCGCTTCTTCGATCAGACAGCAGCCCGTCGAAACTACTTTAATCTAGTTAAGAACGATTGCCGAGGGTCTATCCGCGCCCTGCCACCATCTAGATCTCCTATCCTGCTTCTTTTCCTAGTGTCTAATTCTCTTATCTTTCGGCACTCATCAGTGAGATAAATTCCGTCCGCAGAATAGGAGCGGAAAATGAGTTTACGAAATAGCCAAGTTCCTATGGTTACTCCTCGAATTCAAGGCTTCTTAGAAAACAAAAAAAAAAACGCCCTTATAGTTATTATCCTTGTTCTGTACATCATCAGGACTGACTAAGCGAGACGATACCGACAATTCGTTTAGATGGTTGAAAAGTCTGACTTATCGGCTTACTTTTATCCGTAACATAGACGCCTAGAAGCTTGAAGCTCGGAGCTTCGAGCTTTGCTTCGGCTTTGGTTCGACGTCAGCCTCGGTGCCTGGTGGAAAATGCGATGGGATTAAAGTATTTGCAGTAACTGTAGGAGACAGGATCTACCAACCCTTAACATTCTGAAAAATTGTATGTACCCGTTTGGCAAGCGTTCGTATCAATTTGCATCAAGTCGGTCTCAACCCTCTAGCTGAAAATGGTCATTGCTGGTATCCGAATTAACGATAAGTCATCGAATCAACATCAGCAGAACAATAATTGTCATGTAATTGTCACAATATTCCATTCGATTGTCGTTTTTCAACGTAGTGCAATAACATTTTCAGAACATTTGATTGCCATTTTTCAACATTAGGTTGTCTAACGTCATTCTTCAACATTAAATGATCATTTTTCAACACTTTAATGTCATTCCTCAACATTCGAGTGTCGATTATCAACATTGAATCATCAGTTTTCAACATTAAATTCACATTCTTCAACATTGAATTATTATTTTCAGCAATGAATCATCATTTCTCAACATTTAGACCTCATTCTTCAACATTGGATTGCCAATAATCGACATTGAATCGTCTTTTTTCAACATTGAATTGTCATGCGTCAACATTGTATTGTAATTTTCAACACTTCATTTTTACTATTCAACATTGGACTATCACTTCAAGTCAACGTGATATTGTCCTTCCTAAAAATGTATATATTGTCTATAAAATGTCCAGTTTAATCGATTACCATTCTTCCAGGTTACCAATACAATTTTCAATATATCGGAGTGTAACATTTTTCAACACTGTCACCATTTATTCAACTACAACTTTGAACATTGTTTCTCATGACATATTATTCGATCTTCTTCTTATCTGTATCATCCGTCTCTATTTCGTCGTGCAAAAGGTAGGTAAACAGAAACACACAGGAGAAAATTAATCTTGGTTAGGTTTTGTCAAATTCCTTTCAATTTGTGTCGCAGTTCCTCGTGTCTCTCTCTCTCTCTCTTTCTCTCTCTCTCTCTCTCTCTCTCCCGATGTCCATGTCTGTCTCTCTAAGACAACAAAGCGTTTTGCCTCGGGTATGGGGGCAAGGGAGGAAGTCTAGGATAGACAACGGCATCGTCGCTACTGTTGCCGTAGCCGTTGCCAGTAACCGTGTCCTACGTGTTTACGAGGGCATTTACTGCCCATAAAGTAGCACCTAACTGGGCACACTCGTACACAATGCTCAACCCCACCCACTACCTCACATCCCGTACCCTTGAGTACGGCGACTCAGCTACTCCTAGCTCATTGTCAGTGGATATCCACGATACCCGGACTACCCTGCAGTGTCTGGGTTGCTTCTGCCCACCACGACAATGATCCTTGAACGATTACCATACACGTGATATTCGCTACAGACCCGTCAAAATTTCATCAAAATTGATCGTGATTCAACAAATACTACATACTCCAAAAATCATTAATATCTTATCTTGAAAAATTGACTTAAAAAAAAAAAAAAATCACTTGTCGTAAGGTTTCAGACACACGGTTGATTCGATTACGTCTCATTTTCTTCGGAGTGCAATTCTTCATCACGTGAATGAGGGAAACTAAGAAAAAAAAATCCTGTGATAAGTTATGGTCAGTTATCGAAATTTAGCTACAATCTGGTCACTCTTTTGCTGATAACTTGGTCTAAAAATTTTCTTTTTCAATTTCCCTTGTTCAAACGATGAAGAATTGCTCTCCGAAAAAAATGAGACGTCGAGAGACATGATCGATTCAACCGTGTGCCTGAAACCTTAAGACAAGTGATTTTTTAAAAAGTCAATTTTTCACGTGTAATGAACTTTGGATGGGATACAAATTATTTTTATTGGAGTATGGAGAATTTGTTAAATCACGGTGTACTGGTCCCCTTAATGAATAATAACGAAGCCCCTCCTCAATCTACGTCAGAAGGATGTAGTGCCGTGATAAATAACAAAAAAAAAAAAATGATGTGATAACATTCTGTACAGAAACTTTGGTTTTGAACAATTCGTTGGACGAATGCCAATAACGGGTTTTGAAACTGTGTGCATGAGCTTGCCTCCACACAATATGTGCTCAAATGTACTTATACAATTTATTGTTTATGCTCTACCGAATCGCGAGTTAAACCAAGGATAAATTATAATAACATAACAGCACGATTTTAACTTTCCGTTTCTCGGTTTTCATAGAGAATAAGGAAGTTATTGTAATACACGTTTTGAGTTCATATATGTGACCAAATTCGGCTAAATTGCACAGATTTGCGAAATTTGAAATGACGAATCCAAAAAAAAAACTTTCTAATCTCACAAAAATTGGCACTGCTCGAAGGTTTGTTGAACCTCTGATCAAGAATCTGAGCTCAGATTTGCAAAATTCGAAACAGCTGATAACCGCTTCTGAGGAACCGCTTGTTTTTCTCCAGATTTGTCCGTTTTGCCCGATTCTGTATTTCTAGTGATATTAAAAAAGCACGATAATAATAACAATAATGAAAATATATCGACGATATATTCTTTCACACCCTTTACTTTCACTCTCTCTGGTTATAAGATCCGTATCTTTCACCCCATTTTCCTTTTTACCCTTCCTTATACCAAGTTTCGGATGTATCCGCGTCTCAGATGAGTCTAGGGACGTCGACTACGTCTCACGCGTCTTGTAAGACCTCACGTTACGTGAAAGCGACAAGGCGTGTACTCCGAAGCTACACTACACCTACCCGACCTTACCGCCACATACGAATCGTTGATATGATATACATGTATGTATACATACGGTATCACAATGTGGATACATTACATTCAACCCGACTCTCCGTCTCTCACACAGTCCTTGGAGGAAAGAAAAGAAAAGTGGAAAAGATAGATAAAGAGAGAGAGAGAGGAGAGAGGGGGGGGGAGGTTTTGGATTATGCAATGCACAACTCAAGCACTATACGAGCCTCACGAGTATCCCTGACTCCTGACGAAGCTCGACGGTGGAGTAACACAAGTTGTTTCAAGCATCCACTACCTTTTACTCACATTCTTTGATGCCTGAAGAATAACTTTGGTTCATTTTTTAAATTACCACCAAGAAGTCAAAAAGTATAATTGAAATCAAAAAAGTTCTTTCAAATTTTTTCACCGATAGTTTACACCCTCAACTACGTTCGGTCCCAAAATATATTCAATGAATATCACAATATGACGTCGTTGAAGCTGATTTCGTAGATTTTTTTTTTTTTTTGCACTATTTACTACCTTTTCGTCCAATTACAAGCTTTTTGGTCCACTAACAAGCCTTTTGGGCAATTCGAAGTCACTAACGAGCTTTTTGGTTCACCGACGAGCTTTTTGGACAACTGACAAGCTTTTTGGGCCATTTAAAATCACTGACGAGCTTTTTTGGGCCACTCGCAAGCTTTCTGCCTCACCAACGAGATTTTTGTGGACAACTGACAAGCTTTTTGGGCGATTTGGAATCATTAACGAGTTTTTTGGTCTATCAACGAGCTTTTTGGACCACTTACAAGCTTGTAGGGCCGTCCGAAATCAATAACGAGCTTTTTTGATTCACCAATGAGTTTTTTTGGCCATTTTGAATCACTCACAAATTTTTTGGTCCACTGGCGAGCTTTTTGGACAACTGACAAGCTTCTTGGGCCATTTGGAATCATTAACCAGCTTTATGGTCCACTGACGAGTTTTTGGGAACATTTACAAGCTTTTCGGAACATTCGGAACCACTAACGAGTTTTTTGGACCATTTTGCCTGTGGTATTAAAATCTTTAAAGCTACTGAACCAATTGAGTCGAATTTTGGACACGATAATTACTGGATATATTGTCTCCGATGTGACATGAAGTTTTTGAGGATAGACTGATGAGCGACTCCTTTTACCTACGTGTGAAATTATCGTTATGGAGGGTTTCGTTTCGCTTGTGTTCATTTTGACGACATTCTCTTAAATTTAAGATAATATTATTCAAAATTTACTCAACGTTGAATAATTTAAAAAAAACGGATCGATTTTTTTTATATCAGTGGCGACATTTTGGAGTTATATTTTAAACAATTTTTGGACTGACTGAGCACAGTCCAAACTATATACATGATGAACTTTTGTCTGGCAAAAAAAAAGATAGAAATGATTTTTTTTTTCAAATTCACCCAATTCTCAGACCATTTACACATATATATGACAGAGTTGAATAAACTTAAATCCTTTTCAGTTACATTAATGTCCCCCTACTATGCGCCAATGGGATAACGCACGAGCTCGTTTAGTCTTTCGAGAGGTACCCAGGCAGTACTTGGCTTCGCGTTAATCACCCTTGAAAAAAGTGGTGCGAGATTTAATGACGCTGTTACAATCGCTATGCCGAAGCCATTTTTTTCTGCTGTTCCTCCTCTTTTTTTAATCACATATATAAAAAAATGTATCTTTTTGTGACCATTCTTCACTCTCATTCCAAATGCGATCGAATCACCCTTCAAATGAATAGACTTTTATACATAATTATAACAAAGAAGACAAATTCAGACCCTCAAAGTTTTGTCGTTATCAAGTTTTGGCCATTTTTGGGTCATGTTGTCTCTATTATCCTTCGCACACACACAAACACACCAAGTGTTTGTAAAATTGAAACACTCCAGGAATACTGAGTGGCTGATCATAGTCCGAGAATAAAAAAGCAGTGTTATCAGCCTTTCGTCCAATCGATAAACAATGAGTTTTTGGGTCTTTGGGCCCCTAAGTTGCGGGTTCTGAGGTGATCTCGCACGTACATTACCTCCATCCCTTCCCTTAATACTATTCGAAAACACGAGACCGCCGTAGGGGTGGATGGTAATAGGGAAGTTGAGAGGCTCGATCATATCATTGCTCACGTTCTAGGTAAATGTCATTTCCCTTCAAGAGATATAGAGAGCCCTGAGCGTGCATCGAATAATTACGAAGATTAGGGATCAGACCGCCTCTAAAACGTGTATCAACGATCATCGGTACGTACACGTACGCACAAGGCGATGTACGATCATAGAAATGAGGGAGAAATCTGAAAAAAAAAGAAAAAAAAGAAAAATGGGCCGAAAAAATAATATTGGATGATTTTTAAACGTTTGGACCGATTTTTGGAAACTTCAATTTTTTAGAAGATGGAAGAATTAAGCTTTGAATTCGTTTTGGAAAATTTGAAAAATCTAACAGAAATTGAAGAGAAACCTGGGGGAAAAGGGGCCAGAAAAACAAGATTGGAGAATTTTTGTAAACGTTCATAATATCTGAATAGTTGGACCAATTTTAGAGAACTTTGATTTTTTCGAAAGTAGAAGAATTGAGCTTCGATTATGTTTTGGAAAATTTGAAAAATCTCACAGAAATGAAAGAGAAACCTGAAAAAATGGGCCAAAAAAACAAGATTGGACCATTTTGGAACGTTCATAAAATCTGAACAGTTGGATCGATTTTCGAAAACTCAGATTTTTTAGAAGATAGAAGAATCAAGCTTCGATAAAGTTTTTGAAAATTTGAAAATTCTCACAGAACTGGAATAGAAACCTTGGGAAAAATGGTCTCAAAAAACAACATTGGACCATTTTTAAACGCTCATAAGATCCGAACTCTTGGACCAATTTTTTAAAACTTCGATTTTTTTTTAAACAGAAGAATTGAGCTTCGATTCCGTTTTCGAAAATTCGAAAAATCTCAAATCATGGATGAGGTGAACGGTTTTTGAAAAATCGAATCGTGTATATAAAACTGAATTACCGGAGTCAAGAATAATATTTTTGTCTTTTCACATTATTCGCATATTAGTATATGTATATATTTATATATATATATATATATATACATAAGAACTCGATACACAGTGTTAAAATGGATCATTTTTCAACAGCTCAGCTTTTCAGTAAATCTCGATAAATTTGAACTCTGGGGTTTCGCGATTCTTTCGCAGATTTCTCTTATGGTTTATGGTTAGAACTTGAGAAGTTTCTGCGGTTTGTTTGGTTTTGGCTTTAGATTTCGAGGTGGCTTACATCGGGGTTTTCCACGTTAAGGGATTAATCGTCGAGTGTAATAAATCGCCTCCCTGTCTCGGTCTTTCTCACTGCCTTTTTTTTCCACCCCTCCTCACACTCTTTCACTCTCCATATAGCTTCGCTTCTCTCCATTTTTCTTTCCTCTCTCTCTCTCTCTCTCTCTCGCTTTTTTCTCTTTTCTCCCTGCCTTTCCTCGCTTTTCCTCTTTCGACTCACTTACCGGGAGCGGAACGGACGGTATTCCTACGTGCCTCCTCGTAGATCCACGCGAACGCGAACGGCTCGAGGTAGATTTAAAGGTTCACGGTAGATTACGCAAATGGGACGATAATGCGGGGAATCGTTTCCGTGCCGAAACATCGCGAATAACTCGATCTATTCTTTTATCCAACCTCCGCTTCTACGTCACACACATATTCATAGCCCAACTTCGAAGCGACCGATTTTGAACAATTTTGAAGAAGAATGGAGACGTTTTTTTTTTTTTTTGGTAAAATGTTACAATTTCGTGATCGGTGAACCGAAAAACCCTCAGATATTAGAATATTGACGAGTTGAATTTTGGACAGTCATAAAACTATCAGCAATCCGAAAAACGTTGGAGTTTCAATTTTGATTGAAATCAGACTATTTTGATTTTTTTTTTCTCTAGCATATTGGATCCCCCATTTCGTATTCATCAAATCTGACGTTAGATTCGTGATCAGTGACACAAAAAACGTTTAGGTACCAATTTTGATGAAAATTCGTTGATCCGTACTCGAGATATGATCATTTTCATTTTATTTTGTTCTCTCGATAATTCAAAAACCACTTGTCCAATAAAATCGAAAATTTCGTCAGTTCTGAGTTTCGAAAATCCACGTCTATTGAGACCAAGATGGTCAAAATCCGGTCACTCGTTCTCGAGATATCGTCTGTCAAAGAATTGATGATCATTCAAAAAATTCATGAATCATGATTTTTTACAATGTTTCAGTTTTTCTTCTTTTTTTTCCAGGTTCCAACGGAATATTCAGAAGAAGCCGATGCATCCCAAGTTCAGACTATCTCCAGCTGATAGTAGTGATAAAAAAAATATCGATAGATATCCTCTAGAAGAAGACGATTTTTGAGGATTTTTTTACGATTTCACGATGAATCTAACTTTTTGGCTATTTAATATTTTTCCAAAATTCCAACGGGGGCTTGAAAAGCAGCCAATATGCCACAAATTCAGGCCATATCCATTTCATTTCTATAATTCTAGTGATAGAAAATGGCGAGAGATTTCTTTCCAATAATTTGATTTTTTTTATGAAGAATCTTTCATTTTTTTCCGCGTTTATCGATTTTCGAAGACTTTCTTTTCACTCTAAAGTAGAAGCATGAAGCTTCACTTTCACTCTCGGAAATCCGAAGAATTCTGAATTTGACACTGAAACTAAAAATTGGTGACACCTAGATTGCATATAAATTCATATAATTATATCAGTGTGATAAAAATTTCAATTTTTCGAATTTTGTTTCCATAAATATGAGAATGAATTTCCCTTCCATTTGCCAAAAGCTTTTCAACTTCTCTATATATCTGTATAGCTGAATATACACGTACCATCCTCGCATATTTTAACCGGGGAAAATGTCGACTCTATGTGGATTTAGGTACGTCTATATATACAGTTTCCACTTTGATTTGTTGCACTTTACGCATCGCGAGCCACGCGATTTCATCCCTATTCAACGATCCAGAAATTCCCCTACGTTCGTATATGATACCACGAAACTTTGAAAATTCACTAGAATTTTTGAAAATCGTTATAATCGTAATTTTACTACTCAGATAATGACGATAAATCGATAATCCTGCTCCATGGGTTCTCTTATCCGATATAAACCGCGTGAATACATCTATATAAACGTGACTAAATCCTTATCTAATGGATTCCGTAACATAAATTCAACAGTTTGATTAATTAGTAGATGGGTATTAGGTAGACGAAGAAAACCCTAGGAAAATTTAGTTTCTCAATAATTCAATATACGATACATTAAACTAATTATTGATAACTCGATGTCAAGGTTTCGAATATTACAAAATATCGATAGTGACAATATCGATATATCAATAATCATTTTTTTTTTTTTCACAGACTTTGCAATATTTTAGAGAGTTTCGTCATTTTTTAAATTAGTCCAAGCTTTTCCCTTTCCTTTCCAACTTCCGGTTGAAATTTGACAAATTTGTGTCCTCACGATATATGATATCTCGAGAACGAGGGCATATTGGATTTTGACCAAATTTGGCTCATAGTCAGCCCAAACCCGCTTTTTTGGGTTACCGAGTCTCTGATAATGGAGATCAAAGGGAATGAAAGAAGGGAAGAGATTAATCTGGGTTGAGAACCGATGTGCGGAACGCGTGATCGCAATGTTTAAGAGGATGTGAGGAGCGTCGTGGCTGTGGCTGGTGGCCATAGACGGTCATAGGGGTCGCGCCGAGCAGCGGAGGTTCGGGTCGGTCCGGGTCGTGCTGGAGTTTCCAGGGATCCCCACCGACCTCGTACCCTGGTTGATAGTAGCGTCGCGTCTCGCTCGTTATAACCACAGACTGCACAGAGCGGCGAGGAATAGACGATGGAACGGGACACGGGGAGACGGTGGGAGGTCAAAGAAAAGTACAAATGGGATGGGAAAAAGGGACGAAAAGATTCAGACCAAGAGGAAAATTAAAGGCAGTCGGAGAAAACTCTCAGATCCTTAAAAGAACGATGTTCTTTGGTCCTAAACATTTTTAACAATGAATTTGAAATGTTTTCAGCTTTATAAATCCAATATTCTTGCCGCACTATCTGAGATAGCGAATTACTCATATGAGATAAAAGTTGCTATTGAAATGGGCTACAACTTTTGTTTGAACAATTTTTTGATCGGACGTCAAACGGAAGAGATGGAAGATAATTTGTGTCGACTACGTAGATTCTTGTTTTGGTGTCTTTTTCACATAACTTGATATTCTGGCGATACTGTTGAAGATATTGATAAACTCCTTGAGGACAAAAGTTGCGTTTTGAAATGGTCTACAACTTTTATTTGAACAATTTTTCGATTAGACAACAAACTGAAGAGATAGACGATAATTTGTGTCGACTACGTAGATTCTTGTTTTAGTGTCTTTTTCACATAATTTGATATTCTGGCGATACTGTTGGAGATATTGATAACCTCCTCACGGATAAAAGTTGCGTTTTGAAATGGTCTAAAACTTTTGTTCGAATAAGTTTTTGATTGGACGTCAAACTGAAGAGATAGACGATAATTTGTGTCGACGACGTAGATTCTTGTTTTAGTGTCTTTTTCACGTGACTTGATATTCTGGCGATACTGTTGGAGATAGTGATAACCTCCTCATGGATAAAAGTTGCGTTTTGAAATAGGCTACAACTTTTGTTCGAACAATTTTTTGATTGGACGTCAAACTGAAGAGATAGACGATAATTTGTGTCGACAACGTAGATTCTTGTTTTAGTGTCTTTTTCACATAACTTGATATTCTGGCGATACTGTTGGAGATAGTGATAACCTCCTCAGGGATAAGAGTTGCGTTTTGAAATAGGCTACAACTTTTGTTCGAACAATTTT
>JAEUYN010000245.1:0-21522 GCA_018257835.1 Euura lappo | reverse complement strand
AACAATTCCGATTTTCTGAACATTTCTACGATTTGACAGTTTTTGTAGTTTGACGTGAAAATTATTTTTACCAGGGATATTCCGTTGTCGGGAAACTGTAGATTTTTGTAATTGTTCATGAAAATCCGTAGTTTTCCACTGCCAAAACTACGAAAAACTACGACAAATCAAGACAAGAACATTGAGCTTCATTCCGTTTGTAGATTTTCGTAGATTCCCGTAGATACTCGTAGAACTGATATTCCGTTGTGGGAAAACTGTAGATTTTCGTAATTGTTCAAGAAAATCCGTAGTTTTCCACTTCCAAAACTACGAAAAACTACGACAACTCAAGACAAGAACATTCAGCTTCATTCCGTTTGTAGATTTTCGTAGATTCCCGTAGATACTCGTAGAACTGATATTCCGTTGTGGGAAAACTGTAGATTTTCGTAATTGTTCATGAAAATTCGTAGTTTTCCACTTCCAAAACTACGAACAACTACGACAAATTACGAAAAATTATGAATTATTACGAAAAACCTCGTTTTTCTACGCATTTTTACGCTTCGGTATTTTTCGTAGTTTGGCGTAGAAATTATTTTCACCAGGGTAATTTGATAAAAATCATGTTTTTCTAATAATTACAAGTTCATAAGAAATTAATCGAAATTTATTAGAGAATTATTATTCATGTGGGCGGTAACTGCTCAATTTTTGAGAAAATTGATACCTGGAAAATGAATTTTTTTCCGACGTGATTGCCACGCGACGGCGTAGCTCCTCGGAGTCAGGTAATCACGACGCGGTGGATAGGATATATTCGGGCGCGGCACGGTACACTGAGAGAAATTTATAGAAACGGCTACTGAAAAAATATAGTAAAGATTGCCATAAAGTATTGTAATCGTAGGACATTGTGGCAATATGGTAGTTTCTACAATACTGTATGCGAAATATCGCGAAGCAATTCTTCCTGTACACAGTATGGTAAAAATTGTCTTACAGGCATAACAGCGAGAGGTCATATAGTATATTTGGTTCGACTTAACTATCGTAAAGCTAAATTCATCATACTAACAAAGTAGTAAGAATTGTAGTGTATAGGAAATATCTCTATACAGCATACCTAAAAGTTCAATACTCGGTGGTAATTTATACCCAACTATATCGAAAATGTTGATACATAATATTACTCGAATCTGGATACTGTATAGTGAATCTCTCAACGAAGTGGGGGAAAGGAAAGCCATACAGTACAAATGTTGCATTCCACATAATGCACCCGAATTTTGGTGTTGATATTGTGTTTATTCTACATTTATTTTATTCGGTACAACATGGAGCAGGATGGACTGTCACAAGATGATGAATGCATTATACAATTTGGCGAAGGGATACTTTTTTATTTATTGAGTATCATTATTTAATGGAAGTATCATGGAAGTACAAAACTTCCTTCGAGCTATATCCACAAAATATATCCTCAGTTCTCACCTCCGATACAGTCTGAACTCGTCCGCCGTGCTGATACATGCACATTGTGCACATCTTCGCCGAATACCTGTGATACTGTATGATATACTCAACTGAAAATCACTCATTATTGATCCCGTGCTAGTTGACCGATCAATCGCAACGATTCTACATGATACGTCTCGAATGAGTAACGGCATCCAAAATGAAGGAGATAATTTGTACAGTTCGAAAAAAAACTGCGTCGGAACTCTGTGTACATTGACGTGATGAATCGAACAACTGCACGGGATAGGATAAATAAGAGAATAGACTAGAATAGAATAAAACGAAATAGAATAATAAATTGCAGCATAATTATGATTATAAATCAATACTAACTGGGCAATTATTTAGCTTTTTTTTTAGAAGACTCTCGCACATCCGCACTTGTTTGTAGCACTGTGCAGAATGACACTGCAGACCGAACAATACGACGCGGCAACCTTGTACCCGCCGAAAAACTTTATGACTTTTCCTCGGATTTTTCGATACGTTGCCCAACACCTAGCCCTGAATACTGCCACGCGGTATGGGAATCTTTGCCTTGCGAATGCGATAAATTGCTATGCATATAGGAAAGGATACGACGTTGTCAAGGCACCAGTCACCTACTGAGTTTTTGAAAATATGTATTATGTGTATGGAAATAACTACAATACGATTTACACAGCTAGTATACCATATTATCTTCAGAAAATATGTATACGTTAGGACCAACGTGCTAGATATGTTGCAAGTTTTGCAATACCGCAGAACTTGCCGTTACTTTGTCAAAAATTGACATCCCTTGTATGGCAGATATTGCTATATTGTATAGATAACTATGTCGAAATGTTTGGAACACGTTGCATTATAGTATGCGTAGAGAATATTCTACTGTATAGGAAAAGAAATTGTATTAAACTAGGGGCTCCGCCCCTGCGCGCTTCGCGCGCCAACCCTGTTCTCCGCTCACTTCGCTCGCTCCGAACGGCCCTCGGCACTCCGCGCCTCGGTTTGTTCGGCGCTTCGCGCCTCAGTCCACATAGTGGAGTGCTACGCGATTCAAATCGGTCGAGGATTGTTCCTCGCTTACTACGCGCTCGCTCGGTTGTCAGTAGTATTCTGAATATTTGGGGAACATCCTGATATGGTTATACTATACGATTCAGATAGTTTAATTCAGAGAGGTACGTTACGACAGAGTTCTTTCTACAGAATACGGGTCTACAGAGTTCGTTTAAATACAGAATTCGGTTTTACAGAAGATAATGTCCACAAAGCTCGATTCTGCAGAATTAGTTCATGCAGGATCGTTTTTGCAGAGTTCGGTTCTAGGGGTTTGTTTCTACAGAATTCGTGCACGAAAAGTCGTTTTCTACCCCATAGCATCACCTTGAAATAAGATCCACCAGTGCAAAGGTCCCCACCTGAATTCTAAGGCTACAAAACACCGGAACGAAGATATTGTCGATGCGACAAAACACCTTTAGGGTAGTTACCATGGGTCATGTATGTCGGGTTAGTGGCTAGCCTAACTTTTTCTAACCTGTCCACGGAGGCGACGAAATACCGCCTGGGTAGATACCATGAGCCATGTGTGTCGGGATACTGGCTAGCCTAACTTTTTCCAACCTGTTCACGGAGGCGACAAAACACCTCCTGGGTAGTTACCGTGGGCCATGTGTGTCGCGGTAGTGCCAGCAGTGGTGAAGAAAAATCAGAATGATTACGTGTGTATTACATGAATTATATTTTGAACAATTATATTTTTTATGTAATTCGACCTTTTGTTATATAATTGTGCCTTCGTTATTAGAATAAACATTTTATCATATTATTATAGCGTAATGACGGTGTATAATGTATGCACATAAAACTGGTAACCATATTTTTGAATTGTCTTACTTACCTGTCTATGCAAAGTTTTATCAGAGGTTGAAAAAATATATGAAAAATAAATTGAGAAAAAAAAATGTACGGAGATGCGAACCGTGAACCTTCAGCATTCCAGTCCGTCGTCTTACCGGGTCAGCTATGCCAGCTCTTGGTTCTAACGTCCACGCTTAACGGGGTTGACGCGCGAGCCCCACTCCGCCCGAAAATCTCAAATTTTCAAATCGCGATATCTCAGCAACCAGGGCCTATTCAATCAAAAATCAAAAACCACGTTAATTCGGAGGTCTTAAACGTGAAACGGGAACCCGATCCGCGACATCGAGGGTCCCTACTCTCCTTGTCAGAACGACAGAACTACTGTCTGCGTAGTTACCACAACGTGGTGGAAACGGACCTATAAAAACGAATTCCGTAGGAACGAACCTCTTAAACCAAATTCTGTAGAAACGAACTTCTGTAGATTCGAACTTGTGTTAACGAACTCTGTAAAAACGTCTCTCTGTACAATAGATTTCTGTAGAATCGAGCTCACCCCCTGCCCACTTTGAGCGTTAGGTTGTGAGGTACAAGACCATTGGGTGTTAATGAATTCATGAATTCTATCGGATGTATATTACTCATATCAGTATTATCTTCATCTTCGCCTGTACGGACACTCATTTATTCTACTCCAACAATTTTTATTTTGGACATTATTTCATTGTTTATGGCAATGACATCCACATTGGTTTCAGCTAATATAACCTTTCCATAATTTGGGGGATCTTAAGGATCGACGCTCTCTCCGAATATTTCTTGCACAATTTCACCATTCGAGCAGAATTTCGTGTAAATGCTTACAACTCCGTTGTGATGTTTAAAAGAATCGCCAAATACACCATCCACAACCCGCAGAAGCCATTGTTGAGAATCTGTTTGTCTATCAGAGGCGCCAAGGTTGCCCTTCAATGACAAGTATACGAATTGACTCCATAGGCTGCGTATTTTTACACACGCCTCTGAAATTTGTGTTCTACTTCCACGGCTAACTGGTAAAATTTGCTGAGAATCCCCAGAAATTATGACTATTTTACCACCGAATGGTTCGTTACATTCGCATAGATCTCTAAACATACGGTCAACAGCCTCCAATGCATACTAAGAGGCCATTATCATTTCATCCTAGGTTCTGACTTTCGCATCTGGAATGTGCAACCCTTGTGCAGAATTCGATTTAACATTGCACGTTAAGCATTCATTCGATTGTAACGGCAGCTTGAGAGTGGAGTGTGCAGTTCTTCCTCCTTTCAATAAATTTGCTGCGATTCCAGTCCATGCTACAGGCAACACTATCAGACCCATACTTCCCAATGAAGTTATGATATAAATACGTGAATAACTTTGTCCGCTGTCACCCGGACCATCCAAATAAATGCACTTATCAGATCCTTCGCAACGTACAGCACGCACAACTGCGTCATATACAATACGTTGATCTTTCGTTGAACTATTAACTAATGTTCCCACTATCTGTTCGATAGCAGTGATGTTTTCGTCATTGTCTGTGACACACGTGAATATGTAACCTTCTTTTAAGTCTAGTGAACTGAACTTTTGCAATGTGAATCTACGAAATACGAGTATTTCATTGATCACCCGCAAGGCCTATACGTTTGTTTCATTGTATTAATTTTGATCGACCAACTCGTATTTGTATTTTTCAAACGATTGGCGTGCATTAATTGACATGTCGACAACACATATAGATATACGCAAACAGCCTACACATCTCGTTCGGAAATTTGATACACGATCCTTCATCTCAACATATGTCTCATTCTTCGTCATCAGTAACTAACTTTCGCGCTACAGTTGCCCCAAAAAGGATGAGTATATCGTACCTTCGTCAGTTCGCAAATCATATGATTGTGCTCCCCGAAGACGTAATAACAACGATCTCAAATAATAACGCCCTGTTTTTCTGGGAATCAAGAAATACATTCTGCTCAGTACAGCTTTCACAAATTCCTTTCATTTCGTCCACTCCGTGTTATTCTTATTAAACATACAATGATTCGGAATTTCGCAGTACAAATACTGACATGCTTCCACATTGGTCTTGTTGAGATTTAGCCACGCAAGCAACGTTCGTTGTTTATAAGCATAGTAGAAAATATCAGTCAAGTGACGAAACATCAGGATTCAAAGCGGTTATGACGAATTGTTCATTATAATATCCAGAAATATCAGTTAAGTCACGAAACATCGGAATATATAGCAGACATGACAAATTGTTTATGATAATATCGAAAAATATCGGTCAAGTAACGAAACATCAGGATTTATAGCCGGCATGTCGAATTGTTTATAATAATATTGAAAAATATCAGTCAAGTAACGAAACATCGTGATTCATAGCCGGCATGTTGAATTGTTTATAATAATATCGAAAAATATCAGCCAAGTAACGAAACATCAGGTTTGAAGCCGATATGACAAATTGTTCATAATAATAACGAAAAATATCAGTCAAGTAACGAAACATCAGGATTTAAAGCCGGTGTGACGGATTGTTTATATTATATACAAATATTAATAATATCGAACAATGTCTGTCAAGTAACGAAACCTCGGGATTTAAAGCCGTTATGATGAATTGTTTATAATAATATCGAACAATGTCAGTCAAGTAACGAAACAACGGGATTCAAAGCCGGTATGACGAATTATTTATAATAATATCGAAAAATATCAGTCAAGTAACGAAACATCGGGATTTGAAGCCGGTATGACGAATTGTTTATAATTAATATAGAAAAATATCAGTCAAGTAACGAAACATCGGCATTCAAAGCCGGTATGACGAATTGTTTATAATAATATCGAACAATGTCAGTCAAGAAACCGAACATCGGGATTTATAGCCGGCATGTCGAATTGTTTATAATAATATCGGAAAATATGAGTCAAGTAACGAAACATCGGGATTTATAGCCGGCATGTCGAATTGTTTATAATAATATCGAAAAATATCAGTCAAGTTACGAAATATCGGGATTTATAGACGGTATGTCGAATTGTTTATGATAATATCAAAAATATCAGTCAAGTAACGGAACATCGGGATTCAAAGCCGGTATGACGAATTGTTCATAATAATATCGAAAAATATCAGTCAAGTAACGAAACATCGCGATTCATAGCCGGCATGTCGAATTGTTCACAATAATATCGGAAAATATGAGTCAAGTAACGAAACATCGCGATTTATAGCCGGCATGTCGAATTGTTTATAATAATATCGAAAAATATCAGTCAAGTAACGAA
The DNA here is from genome assembly GCA_018257835.1 of Euura lappo. Lineage (NCBI taxonomy): Eukaryota > Metazoa > Arthropoda > Insecta > Hymenoptera > Tenthredinidae > Euura > Euura lappo. The sequence goes on along the minus strand of JAEUYN010000245.1, from coordinate 14,841 downwards.
ACATCAGGTTTAAAGCCGATATGACGAATTGTTCATAATAATAACGAAAAATATCAGTCAAGTAACGAAACATCGGGATTTAAAGCCGGTGTGACGAATTGTTTGTATTATATACAATATTAATAATATCGAACAATGTCAGTCAAGTAACGAAACAACGGGATTCAAAGCCGGTATGACGAATTATTCATAATAATATCGAAAAATATCAGTCGAGTAACGAAACATCGGGATTTGAAGCCGGTATGACGAAGTGTTTATAATTAATATAGAAAAATATCAGTCAAGTAACGAAACATCGGCATTTAAAGCCGGTATGACGAATTGTTTATAATAATATTGAACAATGTCAGTCAAGAAACCGAACATCGGGATTCATAGCCGGCATGACGAATTGTTTATGATAATATCGAAAAATATCAGCCAAGTAACGAAACATCGGGATTTATAGCCGGCATGTCGAATTGTTTATAATAATATCGGAAAATATGAGTCAAGTAACGAAACATCGGGATTTATACCCGGCATGTCGAGTTGTTTATAATAATATAAAAAAATATCAGTCAAGTACCGAAACATCGGGATTTATAGACGGTATGTCGAATTGTTTATGATAATATCGAAAAATATCAGTCAAGTAACGGAACATCGGGATTCAAAGCCGGTATGACGAATTGTTCATAATAATATCGGAAAATATCAGTCAAGTAACAAAACATCGGGCTTTATATCAGACTTTACGAATTTATATCAGACAAATCCAGTAATAATAATGATAATGATAATGATAATAATAATAATAATAATAATAATAATAATAACAATAACAATAACAATAACGATAACGATAACGATAACGATAACGATAACGATAACGACAACAACGACAACAACAACAACAACAACAACAACAACAACAACAACAACAACAACAACAACAACAACAACAACAACAACAACAACAACAACAATAACAATAACAATAACAATAACAATAACAATAACAATAACAATAACAATAACAATAACAATAACAATAACAATAACAATAACAATAACAATAACAATAACAATAATAATAATAATAATAATAATAATAATAATAATAATAATAATAATAATAATAATAATAATAATAATAATAACAATAACAATAATAATAATAATAATAATAATAATAATAATAATAATAATAATAATAATAATAATAATAATAATAATAATAATAATAACAATAACAATAACAATAACAATAACAATAACAATAACAATAACAATATATAGACTTTGAATATAGAGACTTTGAGAATAATATAGAGACTTTGCTGGATTAGAATCTAGAAATTTTCTGGACATCCGGACATCCGGACATACAATCACGTACTTAACTGTTATATATGATATGATATGATATTACAATACGTGTGGCAGTTATCAAGTGCCAGTATACTGGTTGGTTTTATCCGTATATTACTTCCAAGTGAAAATATAGGATAGATCGCCATAATGCGACAAAGTCTTTTATTACTATACGAAGTATATGAATTTTTCCCATTATTTTCTCTCAGTGTAGTCTATGTCACTCGATCCTGACCACGCTCGGACCAATATCTCCCAGACACTCAGGTGTTAACGAAACTCTGAACAAGAGAGAAAGTTGAAAATTTTTTAAATATAATTACAGCTTTTCCCATTCAACAGATCCAACTTATACTTCGATCAATGTTGGTGAATTGCACCTGCTTCTACTATTTTATTGTAATTTTACTTCCTCAGAATCCTTACTCTGTACTTTTCTTGTAACTATCTTGTCTAACGTTCCCTGGACATAGGAAAATATATTCCATTTCATTCTATTCTACTTTACTTTCACTACTCCTTTACCTCATCCTTTTCGGGATCTTTCTCGTAGTCAAATGCCAATCCGTTGGAGTCATGAAATATTCATCCATAGGTATTAGTACGAGAGCCCGTTACCAAAAATTTTGTATCATAGCACCGCGGGCCAAACCATATAAAATATGTAGTTTGGATGACTCTGAACCCGAAAACCCGATTTTCAGACATTTTGTGCCTTGCGTCTACCCTGAGCGGATTTTCAAAAATGCAAAAAAAAAAGCCACCCGGTATCATAGCAACGCATCTGATCTACGGAATGTAGTTAGATGATAGCCCTGAGATACCGTAAACACGATTTTCAGACAAAAATACCCTTGCGCCTGCCTAGGAAACCATTTTTAGAGCAAAAAAATGATACACCAAAAACCGTATCATAGCAATTTGTCTGAAAATCATGTTTATACGTAGTTTGGGTTCCATTGATGCTAGAAAATCGATTTTCAGACAAAAATCTCCTTGCGTAAATTTTTTGAAGAATTACAAAAATGCAAAAAAAAAAGCCACCCGGTATCATAGCAAAACGTCTGAAAATGGTTCGACATGATAAAATCCATGTCCCAGATGTAGAATTAACCGATATCAGACAAATTAAGTGTTGCACGGGCTCTATCAGACAAGTTTTCGAGAAAAAAAATCGTATTTTTCCGTAGTAAGGGGTTGCATATGAGTAGGCGGCCGAACAAGTAGGTGAACTTCGGGATTTTTTATCTCGAAAACGATTTACTCAATTCAATTCTAGTTTGGCTCATTCGAAAGAGTGTACATTCAAGTACATCCCCAATTATTTTTCATTATCATCAAACTACTACGAGCGCCTTTGTCGTGGTAGGCGTGAAAGGTGATACTCGCCGCGACGGCTCACAATAAAATACCAAGATTCCGAGCACTGGGTTGGTCGGAGAAAAAAAACAACGATGGATTCTTAAAATATAGAGTATAAGGGAAAAGTTGTCGTAGGATTTATTGTTTTATTTTTTTTTTTTTCACGAAATGGCAAGTTTTTGAACATTTTAATAGCAATATTTACCCAAAAATTGACCTTTTTTGTTCAATAAAATAAAAAAAAAGAATAGTCTTAAAAACAAAATTAAAAACAAAATCTCACGAAAAACTTTTCGTAATGTATGGAATTTAAAAAAAAATCGATTTTTTCGACTTCCTGAGGCACGTAGGCACACGAGCGTACCAAGCGGAGGGGCATTTGCCGGGCGCCCCAAGAAGTTCTACTCGTTTTCAACGCTATGCGCAAGGCACAAAATGTCTGAAAACGGTATTTTCGTAATCTCGGTAATCATACGAAAGATTTGGAACCAATTTGGGCCGCGTTGCTATGATACAGGGTGGCTTTTTTTTCTTACATTTTTGAAAATTCGCTCAGGCTAAACGCAAGGCGCAAAATGTCTGAAAATTGGGTTTTTAGTAATCGAATAACCAAAACTACGTACATTTTCGAAATCAGACACGTTGCGATGATACGAGGTGGCTTTTTTTTGCACAGCAGAAATCACCCCCCGCAGCTGTGCAAGGGTTCTGGAGTCTACTACTCGCTAGACGGGTTCAGGGTCATCTAAACTAGTAATTCTATATGGTTTCATCCGCGTTGCTATGATACATGGTTTTGGTAACGGGCTCTCGTACTATATATTTTTTTACTAAACGTGTAATCTACTAAAATCCGCTGTAGACGATGATGATTGATATTATTACCACTAGGGTCTATGATGACAGTTCAGAAAACCACCTAGATGTATGTATAATAAATGCCTCCTATGAGTCAGGCACACTTCATGCATATGGGAAATTCCAGCCATTATCGTCCAAGATTGAAATCGACATATTTAATGTTTCAAATAATTGTATACGATGTACGTCTATATCACAATTACTTGGCGAGAGGTTTTTGCACCAGGGGTATGATATTCTTAATCAGGAATACCGCTCAACTAGACTCTGATGCCTGACACGAATATTTGTAGGTACTGAAAAACGATTTTTCAATTATGATTGTAAGTAAAGTCATAGGAAGATTGAATCCTCCACGATCGGCTGCGTCTCAAAAATTATGTTTTTGGATGTAGAATACCTGTGTTTTGTTTGTAGAAGATCAAAGGATGTATTCTAATCAGTGTTCGAGAAATTCATAACAAGAAAACGGTTAAAACTAAAAAAATTCGCCTATAGGACTCAACTTTGTTTGTCAAGTATAGAATCGTCATATTTCAAACTATGTATATCTCGTTTTTGGTGTAAATGGCGAGTCGTTTAAGGTACTGATGATGTAACTACAATCTCGGCAATTAGGGCTTTGCCATAACCTCTGTGTTCAATCGTACAGTTTCATCATTACTCAATTTTTGAGAAATCTCCCAAATCAGTCGACGAGCTGAAGACCCATGTGCATGCACACTCCATTAACACTCCATGCACAGTCATATGCACAGTCGACGCATATTTCTGACTGCACATCTTGTCATACTTTCCATGCTTCAATTTACAATTCCACCACACTTCACTTGAAGACTTTTGTCACACTTTGGTCACATTACCAAAATATTCGAATTAAACCTTTAGTCACATTACTTTTCTACAACATATGCATTGAAAACGAGAGAAAGTGAGGTTATTAGAACCATGAAATAGTATATTATGCTACAAGGGAGGAAAGAGCGCGATTTTCGCAGAGTGCGAGGTTTGCTGCCCGAGGCACGAGCGAAGCGAGTGCAGCGAGGGCAGCACGAACACGAGGTGAAAATTGCGCTCCTCCCGTGTGGCATATGCTACTTTTCACTCGACTTCGATAAAATGACCTTATTCCGTCGCTGTAACGCGAGTGGAAAGTAGGTAGTCAATTTTTGACCAGAAGGAAGAGAAGTGATTAACCGGGCAGAAAAGTAAATTGCCGGGCAAAAAAGTCCACTTCAGGGGCGAAATACGGTCATTTTATCGTAGTCGGGTGAAAATGGCGTTTTCCGCTAGAGGCAACACGTATTGCCTCTAGCGAAGAACGCCATTTTCATGGTTCTAACCTTACTTTCTCTCGTTTTCAATGCATATGTTGTAGAAAATAACACCCTGGCAAAAAAGTACTTTTTTGGTTCATTCTACTACTAGGGGCTCCGCCCCTGTACGCTTCGCGCGCCCACCCCGGTCGGCGCTACGCACCTCAAAAATTGGTTTCACACCTTTTCATTCCCTTAGGAGTCGATTTTCAAAAAACGCTTAAATTACTTTCTAGGTACTTGAGTAAGCAATAATTTCAAGCAAAAACGAAGTCAATATCTCATCGGGCCGAGGAGATGTCCATGAATCGGCGAAAATCTGTTTTACCCCTTTTATTCTCCTTGTGGGAATTGCGAATTTCGAAAAATCGCTTCTTAGTGGGTGTTTACGAAGGGGATGGAACATGTTGCCCAAATTTCAAGTTTCTAGGTCAAGGGGTTTGGGCTGGGCGTTGATGCCACTTGTTCCTTTATAGATATATATAGAATAGATATAGATATATAGAAGATAGATAGATAAGATAGATTACTATGGCTACTGGAGTTTTTTCCCTGTCTGTGTCCCAGTTCATTTCCCCGGTCAAAAAACTTTGACTTCCATTCCCTCAAGGAGGGCAAAATCGCGAGTTTTCAATGCATGTGTGGTAGAAAATGAATTAAAACACTTGACATCATTTCTACGTACATTGACGTAACGATTAATTTTTTTTCTATATTTCAGTAGCTCGCCAGCGTACTCGTGAACTACAGAATGAGAATAATAATTCTACGGCCACCGACCCGGCAAAGCAACCTGATGCTCGAACCATGAGTGTAAAGAGTTCCGGATGTAGTGCAACGCCGGAGAGTTCAGTGCGGAGTGTATACGACGAAAAAGTGGGCTCGGTAAACCAGACAGTTTCATCAAACAACGGTAGTTACGGGTCAAGTGTGATAATGGGAAGTGTTAGGCGACTGCAGAATGGGCAGCACATGGGCAGTGCGGCCTCATTGACATCAACCGCCGGTCTATCGACCGGATCAACTGACACTGGTGTGAGCGTCAACACGGTACGTGGAGTTTCGTCAGCGCGGGAAAAACGCGGAATGCACATCGTCAAACAACCCCAGGGGATCGAAACTTTGAGCGGAAACGTTGTATACCTCGAGCAAAACGGAGAACGCATGTAAGTTGTCAATCTCTGCGTGCCACTCAGCTCTTGTATTCCACTCCTGAATCTCCCACGCTAATTTATTCACGGAACGAAGGGCTTGGTTGACCGGAAACTCCAGTTTCTTAACCCCGAGACTATGTCTGCCCGGCCCAGGGATAGGGAGAAAGCCTTTTGCCTGTGAAACCATGAAGCAAACGGCTTATCGATCTGGTCCGAGATTTACATCGACGCCTGACTCCCTCCAGCAGGAACAGCTCGCGGTCAAAGAGTTAATAAATTAGAATGCGGAATGATCGGATGACCTCGGACTTCTTTGTCCTTATATTTGAGAATTAGATGAAACTAGAAAGTGGGTAGTAATACTTTCGGAATGAATTACGCGGCAGTTTCTTTTATGCCCAACCAGGTTGTAATCAGCTTAGGGTTAGGAAAGTGTTGATTAGTATTCCACGATACCGACCCTGCACTAATCAACTTCATGGTACATGACGAAAAATTCTGTACACAAGTCATCTTACTTGACTCAAGCGGATGAATTTGTCCATTATCAAGTAGATATGAGGGATTCCACGTCAAATCAAACGGTCGATTTCCCTGACCCCTTTTGATCAGTTTGCCCTTTTACACAGGTGAAAGTGGGTAGTGATACTTTCGGAATGAATTACGCTGCAGTTTCTTTTATGCCCAACCAGGTTGTAATTAAGTTAGGGTCAGGAAAGTGTTGATTAGTATTCCACGATACCGACCCTGCACTAATCAACTTCATTGTACATGACGAAAAATTCTGTACACAAGTCATCTTACTTGACTCAAGTGGATGAATTGCTTGTCCATTATCAAGTAGATATAAGGGATTCCACGTCAAATCAAACGGTCGATTTCCCTGACCCCTTTTGATCAGTTTGCCCTTTCACATAATGGAAGTACACGTTAAAAGGATCAACTGTGAATTTTTCAGATTTGTTCGACCAAGTATTTTTTTACTACAGCTGGTCAAACAATCAGCTGTTAGCGTTTTTTCTATTTTTCAAGCTAACATAGCGAGAAATCCAGATGAGCAATGAAAAAATGTCGAATGCTTATCGAACTTATCGAACACTTGAAGCCTCTTTTCCCGCGTTGCGATTAGCCCGCGTGGCTCCGATGCGGTTTGACGTGAGCTGAGAGCTGAGACTGTCAGAACTGTCATCACTGCAAACTTGACCTAATAACGAAAGGTGTCGGAGAATCTGTGATATTTCTGAGGTGAGCTGAGAACTGAATGAACTGCGGTTTTGAGGCAGAAAGTGTGCGATTAAAAACTAAGCGCTGATGATGAAACTGCAGGAAATTAACTTCTAATGAATCTAATCTGACCTAACCTGGTCTAACCGATGGTGAAAATATGGCCAGCTGTCAAAACTGAGTCTAAAGTGAGATGATAGCGAGAACTGTCAGAGTGGTATTTTTCTGAAGTCAGCTGAGAACTGTCAGCATTTGGATTGACTCTATCTCAAAACTAAAACTACGACGATGTACCGAATAAATTGCGATGATAAAATGAGTCTATCGAAAGCTTACGTGCTGAGGAGACGAAAAAAATTTGTGGGCTACATAATACATTTCCACATTTTTCTGGGGATGACGTACACTCAGGTGGTAGACAACTGCGTCTGAAGTGCGCTGAGAACTGTCAGTTGTCACATGTGACTCATATTACTCATGCAAAATGAAAACTGAGGCTGTCAGAACTGATGATTGGCTGCTTTTGGAGTGAATGAAAGTGTATCATTTCATTGAACTCAAGATGTCAATTTTATTGCTGCGACAAAGAATCTGCGATGGTAAAATCTGCGATGCTGACGATTAACCTCTCATATGAATCTAACGTGACGTGACCGATGGCGTATAATTGTGAAGTTAGCTGAGAACTGTCAGAACTTTGGCCTGGGCGATGCAACTTCAATGGATAAACATTAACCATGAAGCACAGATAAATAACGCATACCTGTCAGAGCTAGAACCGTCAGAATACAGAATACAGAATCCTGAGACAGTCCGACGGTTCTTATAGTGAGAACTACAATACTGTGTTGAGAGAAATATATGGAAAATTCGAATAAATTTATTAGGAAAATTAACTTTTCATGAATCTAACCTGACCTGACCTGACGAATGGTGAAAATACTGCCAGCTGTCAGAACTGTCAGAGCCTCTGTCAGAATGGTATTATTCTGAAGACAGCTGAGAACATCAGGAGAACATCTCGAATTTCGATGATACATTTTTTAATAGTAAATATTACTTATGCAAAATGAAAATTGAGGCTGTCAGAACTGACGATGAGCTGTTTTTGGAATTAATGAAAGTGTATCATTTCATTGAACTGAAGATGTCAATTTTACTGATAAATTTGACCGATGAGAGATGAAAGATAGAGCATAAACATTAACCATATAGTACAGACAGCTGACGTTATCGGAACTGAACTTTGAACTTCGAAGAGAAATGATCGCGTGGGAGTAGAAGAGTTCTGAGATTGCTATACGTCTGAAAAAAGTCTGTCTGCTGAATTCGTGCCGTTTGCGGTTGTTTTTTTTTACAGGCGCGATTCAAAGCAATAACCTGTATCGCAAAATTTTGAAGAGGCGAACAAAAGGTCAAAATTCTGAACGGCTGAATTGATTTCGATGAAAGGTATGTTTGAGGTTCAATTTAATAGTCTCCACATAACCTTAGTCGAGGAAAATTTGTGTTGTGTTCGTTTGTGGCAGAATTTATGCAAACGTAGATGTAAGTTTTGATCTGTCAATTCACCTAGCCTCCAGACCACAACATTTCTTATTTGCTTCATGATTTTGTCTGTTGTTGTTCTTGTTCTAAAACATTGTTCTGAATTTTTTCAGATTTTTGGATGAGGGTGTAAAACCCAAAAATGATTAATCACTCACTAAAACAACCCATATCTTCGTTTTGGCATAGCGAATATTTGATCAAATTGATCCTACGACTCCCTAAATTTTTTTTGTCCAAATTTTTTTTTTAGAACTTTTCCCGCCAATTTTTATTACATCACAAAATATTTGAAAAAATAATCTAGTGAGCGAGCGCAGCGAGCGAACGAGCACAACGCTAGTCGGTTTACTTTTATTGTTAATTCTTGTACTTGGTAGTTTTATCTGATTTCAAACTTTTCATAGGAAGAATGTTTTGAAAGACGACTTTTGATGAAACAAATTTTTGTCAAGGAGTATTTTTGAAGAAAGACTTTTTGTTCGTAGATTTTTTTGGGGAGACCACATGAATGTACTTGGCGACGGTTTTTGGACCAGAGTTCATATTATACAGTCGATATTCGCATAATCCCGAACTGGATACAGTTTCCCAAACGTCAAAATATTTTAATGAAATACAGAAAATAACTAAAATTCAACTGGTTTCCGTATTTTTCATTGTTTCCCGGCAAAACTTTATGACCCCAAACCTGGCATCTCTAGTGACAGCTAGGAACCGAAGTTGGCTGCAAATCGCAAATGCATTGTCAAATATGACTACTGCGCACTCCTATCTCCCGCGCCATCTTAGAGCAGTCTACCCTACTGGCTGGTCGTGATTTCTAACAATAAGTAGTTTGACGTAGCAGGTAGGGCATGCGACGAGTATAGCAAACGCGACCGATAGGGTCCCGGATCAAATCCCGAACAATAGATGCGAATTTTTTCTGAGCTAAAAATGCGTTCTATCGACGGTAGGTATATATAGTGAATTATGAGTAGTTCGACGAATAAAATACGTACAATTTTTGTTACCCGTTCTTAACCCTTGGTACAACCCTTTCTTAACCATTGGTAACCCATTCCAAACCCCTGGGAGAATCTCCTCACTTCACCATTGGCAAAGCCTCCACGGTAAAAAATACATCGTTGGGTTAACAAAGTGCCATGCTAAATAGGGGACAAGCCCGGTTTTCTGTAAAATTTACAAAAAATAAGGTAGCTCCAAGTAAGAGCCTTGTAACTCTCACTGAACTTTATGTAGATTTTACAGAAAACTCGACTTGTCCCCTATTTAGCACGGACTTTGTTAACCCAACAATGTATTTTTTCTAGTGTTGCTTCTAGCTTGTCGCTTATCTTGCGAAACCCTTTGCCATTTTTATATATTATTTGTCCATATTTCATATCGATAGGGATGAAAGTTCTGATCAATACGAATCGATTTGTTCTTGTCGACGAAGGTCGTATGTCGCTCACTTTTTGAGTTACGGCGCTTCGAAAATGTAAAAAAAGGGTACTGAATCATGTGCTCATGTCTGCCTCTGGGGCTGTTGTTTAAGGAAGCAGGACGCTTAGGCGCCGCCACTTTGGCGTCGGACGATTCGGCGCCACCACTTCGGCGCCAGCCGATTCGGCGTCGTGGACGTTTGGACGCTTGGACGTTTCGGCGCGAGATTTTATGGCGCGTGGACGTTTCGGCGTGAAGCGCTTCGGCGTGAAGCATTTCGGCGCTGAGACGTTTTGCCGTCAGGTGTTGAGGCAGTGAGTGCCTAGACTTTTTTCTCGAATATATCTGATCTATTTTCCAAACATTAAATAAAAATAAATATATGAATATATAAATATATAAATAATAAATATATAAATATATAAATATATATATATAAATCGGTTATTTTGATGACGGACCGCCATGTTATTAGAGTATGAATCGCACACTTTGATGACACCTGGTCATTACGATGACTGTCATTAATGTGAAATTGAATCAATCGGTCATTTTGGTGACTCGGGTTCATTGACCCGAACCTGAAATTTCAAATTTTGTGGCAGCCAAGTGTACAGTTGCAGACTTGTAGCTGCATAGTTTTGGCTAGGTGGAGAGTTTTTAGTAACCCCGGGGAGTGCGCGAAGCGCACGAGGCCGCGCACAACAGGAAAAAAATTTCAATTTGCAAAAAAAATATCGTGCCTAGGTGCCCAAATAGGGTGCGTCATCAATATACTCGATAGTTTCATTTATATATATATATATATATATATATGCAACAATTTGCAAAAAAAATATCGTGCCTAGGTGCCCAAATAGGGTGCGTCATCAATATACTCGATAGTTTCATTTATATATATATATATATATATATATATATATATATATATATATATATATATATATATATATATCGCTACGTGGAGATTTTGTGGCAGCCAACCCCGCAGGGAGTGCGCGATAGCGCACGAAGGCCACGCACAACAGGAAAAAATTTTCAATTTGCAAAAAAAATATCGTGCCTAGGTGCCCAAATAGGGTGCGTCATCAATATACTCGATAGTTTCATTTATATATATATATATATATATATATGCAACAATTTGCAAAAAAAATATCGTGCCTAGGTGCCCAAATAGGGTGCGTCATCAATATACTCGATAGTTTCATTTATATATATATATATATATATATATATATATATATATATATATATATATATATATATATATATCGCTCTATATTATATAAAGATATCGCCGCCGCCGCCGCCGCCGTGTCAAGATTCCCCGTTCCGCCGTTCCCCTGTCCAAAGTGTTCCCCCGTTCCGCCGTTCCCCTGTCCAAAGTGTTCCCCCGTTCCTCTGTCCAAAGTGTTCCCCCGTTCCAAAGTGTTCCCCCGTTCCTCTGTCCAAAGGTGTTCCGCCGTTTCCCTGTCCAAAGTGTTTAACCCACAACCTAACCCTAACCTAACCCTAACCTAACCTAACCCAGAATGTGCAGAGATCCCCGAATTCCCCCCACCTAACCTAACCTAACCTAATCCCCCATTAACACCGAAGTCTTCGGAAAGACCCCGAAGTCTTCCAGAAATACAAAAGTCTTCGGAAAGACCCGAAGTCTTCCGGAAAGACCCGAAGTCTTCCGGAAAGACCCGAAGTCTTCCGGAAATACCCGAGGTCTTCCGGAAAGACCCGAAGTCTTCCGGAAAGAACCGAACCGAAATCGTCATAACAGGTCATGTCAGGACGTGTCAGGTCATGACAGGTCATGTCAGGACATGTCAGGTCATAACAGGACATGTCAGGTCATAACAGGACATGTCAGGTCACAACAAGTCATGTCAGGACAGGACTGTTAAAAACGGTAAAAAAACCACTCACAATTAGTATATGAATCATGGGATCCCAATCTTTCAGTAATCCGTGCAGAAACCTCATGTCAGGCGTAACAGGTCATGTCGGGTCATGTCAGGTCATAACAGGTCATGTCAGGACATGTCAAGTCATGATACAGAAAACTGTTAAAAACTGTAAAAAACCACTCACACTTAGTATATGAATCATGGGATCCCAATCTCCCAGTAATCCGTGCAGAAACCTCATTCGGGGGGTTGGCGCGCGAAGCGCGCAGGGGGGCGAAGCCCCCCTAGTATATATTATAATATTAGCACTGAAATGATTGAGATCGTAAATAATATTTGTGAATATAAAAAAAGTAGGACTCTTCTTCAATCTGCGGGACAACAGTTTCGGTTAGGACTGTTCGCAGACCGGCATTTGAATGGTTTAACGTAAAAGAACGCAGTTGCGCATGCGTGAGGCAAGACCGACTATGAGAGGGAATCGACGATATTTCGAACTTTCCACGTCTATATTTTTGAAAATAAACGGTAAAGAATTGTGAAATTTTCAGAGAATATCCGGGTAGCAGCCCTTTGTACCTGCGTGTCTTTTTGTGAAATTATTGACGATGGTTCGAGCACCAGAAAAGAAAACGGGGCATTTACGTGCGTTAGGCATGGGGCTTACGTGTAAGGATTGCTGATTTTGATTGCAATTATCTCACGTATGGAACGGTCAATCCCATTAGAATTGCACAGACATTTAGATAGCATCTGAATCAATACGTGGGCGAAGTTTCAGAGATTTCTACTACCTTAATTTCGTGAAGTTGAAATTGTGCTATACCTATGTTTGAAAATTTTGTAGACTCATTAGTAATTTAAAACTTTCATCGATCTCGATATATCCACATAATACATATGTATATCGTTTTATCGGATTCGATATCTACATAAATCAATGTATCGGATTCGTTATCGATATGTCGAGATCGAGATCGTAATATATCGATGCATCAAATTCGGAATCGATATTGTATATCGACACATGGAATTGTATATAGATGTCTCAGATTCGATATAGATATATCGGTTCGATAATAGTACATCGATCTGAAAATCGGAATGAAAAAAAGAGTGATTTTTTTTTTTCAAAGTCGCCACGATATGTGCTACGCACACAAAATAGGATAGGCTTGTACAGGGTTTCTTAGGGATTCTTTATATGAACGGGGTTCACATAGGGGTTCTGAGGTATTCTTGAAATGTACAGGGTTCACTTTGGGGTTCTGAGGGATTTTTGACGTGTACAGGATTTACATAGGGGTTCGAAGGTATTCTGAACATGTACGGGGTTCACATGAGGGTTCTGAGGCATTTTTGACATGTACGGGGTCCACATGGGGGTTCTGAGGGATTCCTGACGTCTACGGGGTTCACATGGGAGTTTTGAGGGATTGAAATCCTGTCATGTCTTTGATTTACTTCGGGTATTTCCGTAAGACTTCGGGTATTTCCGGAAGACCTCGGATATTTCGGAGACTTCGAGTATTTCCGGAAGACTTCGGCCTTTTCCGTAAGGCGTCGGGCATTTCCGGAAGACTTCCGGGCATTTCCGTGAGACTTCGGGCATTTCGGAAGACTTTACGGGTATTTCGGAAGACTTCAGATTGTATTTCCGGACGACTTGACGAGGGGAGGGGGAGGGGGAAGGGGGGAGGGGATTCTGGGTAACCTACAGGGGTCCGCCTCGAGGGGCGTCGTCGTCGTCGACCTTCGAAATCTTGACACGGCGGCGACGGCGACGGCGGCGATATATTTATATAATATAGAACGATATATATATATATAAATTTTGTGGTAGCCGAGTGTACAGTTGCAGACTTGTAGCTGCATAGTTTTGGCTAGGTGGATAGTTTTTAGTTACCCCGGGGAGTGCGCGAAGCGCACGAGGCCGCGCACAACAGATTACTGCGAAAAAAATACCGTGCCTAGGAACCCAAAAAGGACGCGTCACCAATATACTCGATATTTTCATTTATGACCGAATCCATTTCAAATCGGGCAGGCTGGAAATCGTGATGTCACGGAATTTTTTCAAATTGAAATATGTTGTTGTTTGATGAAGAAAAAGCGACCCGTATTTCTTTGTTTAGGAAAAAAAAATTTTGGTACGAAGTTACCGCTATTTGAACATTTAATCGTGCGCTACCAAAGTTCTTGGAAAGGGAACACTTTTTTTCTTAATAACGCTATATCTGCGGAACGGATCATCGCAAATACTTCATCTTGGTCTCATTTTGTAGAGTTTTTTGCACTCTTTTGGAATTCGAAGAAAAATTTGAGGATTTTTGAAAATTGACGGAATGACGTTCATTTTTCGAAAATTAGGGAAACCCGATTTTCGCGAAAAGTGATTTTTTTATTTTCTCAAAAATTTCACACAATATGTGGGGTGATATGACGGATATATCCTCGAAGTTTCATCGATGCTAAAACACTGCTTCATATCGAGAAAAAATATTTCGTGCGTCACTGAAATTCGTCAATTCCTGTGCTGGTGTTGACTTTGTGGGTTTCTTTGAGATGTGTACAGATTATTCGATCCAAATAATATTACTAAAACTTGATACATACGTACCTGAGGGAGTAAATGACCAAATGCCGTATGATGTATAACATCGTAGACCGAATATTGATCTG